>QLPG01010347.1:0-12396 GCA_003314385.1 Gomphus sp. MG54 | reverse complement strand
CAGAGAGGAGATTGTTGCGCAATGCAGGAACATGGAGCACTCGAGTAAACTCTAAAGTGTGCTTCTGAACACCATCCACCACCAGTGCAAATTGGACAGTGCCAACTCCAGTAGAATAGATGACTTGGTGGTCTGCAAGTTGAATGGGAATGACAAGTGGACGAAAATTATGTATCCAGTGTCGATGAGGAGTCATATAAGATGTAGCATCGGTGTCTGCAATCCAATCAAACTCAGCATTGAGCTGGAGTGGTGTGGAAGAGAGGGCAAAGGCAGAAAATGATACAGCACTTGGATTTCCAGCAAATTCAACATCAGGGGTCAAAAATGGAGTGGATAAGGTAGTATTAGTGTGCACAATGAGTTGGATGATGCAGATTGCTTCTGAGAGTGATTTTGATGCTGAAAATTCGAGTTTTCATGTAGAAAATGATGACATACATCCTGGGAATGTTCCTGGTGGGTGTAGAGTGCACAAAACTTTGTTTGGTGTGTAATAGAGGTAGTAGATGAAGCAGGAAGCTGTATAGGTGCAGGAGCAATGGTAAAAGGCTCCTGGAGATGTACAAACTCAAGTTTTGACCATATCCTGACTGGATCCTCAGCAATACCCTCAAAATGAACACTCTGGTCAAGCTAAACACCTAAAAAGATGTCTCCAGCTGCCATAGATGCATCCTCATCCCAAATGGCTGCCTGGACAGCATCAACAGGCCTGACCCTCCTTCCAATGACAATCTGCCATAATCTCTTGCTCTGCAATACAGCCCTCATCTCTCCTCTCCACTGAGAATAGTTGGTGTTGTTGAGGAGTGTAATATGAAAGTAGGAAGGGTGACAGGAGCAAAGAGTAGTGATTGGTGTGGGTATTGGAAACCCGCATGGGTAGCAGGTACAGGTAGCACGGGTAAGGGTCAGGGTCAGGATTTCTAACCCAGCCCAAACCCGTACCCACAGGTGGGTTTTCATGGGTATGCTTACATAATTCACAGGTATGCTTATATAACTGAGGTTCAGCGCTAACCTCAGTTATATAAGTGAAGTTAACGCTGACATCTGCATCTTCAGCTTGGCACCACAAAACCACGTTTGCGAAGCCCGTCATGTCAATGGCATCTGCTGTGTCACTCTCTCCAAAAGTCTTTGTCAAAGATGGCATCGTTTTCCCTAAATTCCCCAAAATATCATCGCTCTCTCTTCTAAAGTCGTCAAAGGAGATAGGCCAGAAAGCCCATAGCCACAGCATTCCATAGCTAGGCTGTCATCTTTATCCTCGGCGACTTTTACAACTTCACCGCCTGTTGTTTCACCAACCGAATCAAGCTCTGCTCGGAGGCCAATGCTGACACAGATCCCCGTCCAGCCCGCCAATACTCTGAAAGCAAGCGCAAACCCAGCCTGAACCCTGATCCTTCACTCCCTCCACATCCCATGAATTAATATCTTTTTTGTGTATACATCATATCTCATGGGCTCTTCACAGGGTGTCCTCCATCTCACAACCCACCACATTACATTCCATGCCTCACTCCTCAGTACGTGCCCCGACATCGCGCCTGCCCAGCAGGTTTTGCACTCTGGTCCTGCAGTGGTGGGTATTGATGAGAGGTGGAAGCGCAAGAGGTATGTTGAGCTTTTGTTATTTTTGTTCATTTTACTTGTCTCATTGTATTTTATCCCTTCTTTTACATATTCTCTGCTTTACAATCCCTTTTCTCTGTCTTTATCAGCGTTTTTCAGAATTTACCCTGTTGACCCCCTTCACCCGTGGTGTGTTACACTTCACTTAGAAGCTGTAGAGGATCACCCTCCACCCCCATCTCCCACAAGCTCGAGATGTCATGGTTCAGGGATTTGTGAAGGACTGTGATCCCATTCCCTTTCTGATTTACAGAGGGAGGGCACCAGCAAGAAAAGTGCTGGCAAGAAGAGTACAGATGAGGGGTACATGCATAGGAGGCCAAAATTCAGGAAAGGCAATTCTGGTAGTACGGGAAGCGCAAGGAGTGCCACAAGTGCGAGAAGTGTAACTAGTGCAGAGAGTGTAAGCCGGGTGAGCATTTGCAAACACAAAGCACTATGCTGTTCTGCCTCGTTTACACTCTCTAAGCTGACATCTGCATCCTCAGGTTGGCGTGGCAAAACCATGTTTGCGAAGCCCATCATGTCCATGGCATCCGCTGCGTCACTCTCTCTCCAAAAGTCTTCGTCAAAGATGGCATCGTTTTCATTCCCTAAATCCCCCAAAATGTCATCGCTCTCTCTCCTAAAGTCATCAAAGGAGATAGGCCAGATGGCCGCATTATCGCTGCTCAAGTTGAAGGCAGCCTTGTTAAAGGTTGCGGTGGCCGCAAAGAATGGATGTGAGGGAGGGCTAGGGTTTGGGAGGAAGGGACGGAAACAGCTCTCAGCCCGAACACCAATTCACTGATTCCAACTGTCACTGATGTGTGTTACTTTCTTAACCATTTTTCATATTTTTCTTGTCTTTCTCCGGTTGATTTTGTTTGATCTTATTCACTCTTACCTCCCTCCCTTGGTTGAAATTATTTCTCAAATATGCTAACACCTCACCCAGGGACAATTCCATCTGACTCGATCGGCATCTCTTTTGAGCCTACAACATCTGCATCAGTAACAAATGGTGAAATCACCTTTGGTGGGACAGACTTAAACAAGTTCACTGGGGCTATCTCATTCACACCCATCACGACCATATCTCCCTCAAGCTTGTTCTGGGGCATCAATCAGAGTATCAGGTGCGTGACCGTGCGGCACATTTTGCGGATATGTATATTTGGTTTGCTCAACTGGTGTTCATTATAGGCTAGGTACCTCGACCTCCATTCTCTCGACAACTGCTGGTATTGTTGGTGAGTGCAGATATATCTTCAATCCCTATATGTTATGCATTGACTTCCACTTCTGTTTGTCGTCAGACACCAGGACAACTCTCGTGCTTATTGCAACCAATGCCTTCCATACCTACCAAAAAGCAACTAGCGCTGTCATGGATCGTGCCACTGGTCTCTTACGCCTGACACCTTCGCAAGTCCTCAGTCAGGGAGCATGGGTGGGTGGTGAAGACCATGGGGGGGTGTGAGAATGAAAGCGAAGAGCAATGTGGACACCTCATGTGTGCATGTGGTGCATGCATGTTGTATGTGAATGCATATGACACCTATGTATACGTGTTGCCATGTTGGCCAATCCTGACCCTGACTGCATTGGGGTTTCTGGTAGCCCCATCCTGCCTCCTGGGAAGCCCAGGTACACTTGCCTCTGTGTGTATGTCATCTATACCTAAGGCAGATGTGTACCTGGGTGCACCTGAGGTAGGGTGATGTTTGCATTGGGGTTGCTAGTAGCCCCATCCTGCCTCCTGGGAAGCCCAGGTACACTTGCCTCTGTATGTATGTCGTCTATACCTAAGGCAGATATGTACCTGGGTGCACCTGAGGTAGGGTGATGTTTGCAGGACCAGAGCTACATGTGGTATCCATGTCAATACCTATGCCCTAGAATCATAAAAGTTTTAAGGCTTACCCCATCTTTAAGGTACTCTTTAGTGAATCCTCCTCTAGAGGAGCCAAAGCAAGTCTACCTCTAAGGTAAAACTTGATGGCCTTATGTAAATCATCATGCCTATGTGGGTTGGGATCCTCAGAATGGCTGCTAGAAAATGTAGCTTTGTTGTACTAACTTGTCAACTTCCTAGAGACAGTGGAAGAGTCAACTTTCTAGCCATACCAAGCTGATATAAGCCAGGTTAGTATGGAACTTTGCTTATATCAGTCAGGTTAGCATAGAACCTCAATTATATCAGTAGCCAAATACTCAGTTCTAACAAAATGTCTACCAATGATTCTCATATTGCTCAAGGCAAACAGAAGTGTCGCCCAACTGAACATCTGACTGGCAATGCTGATCCACTACAGGTAACAACAATACCCATTATGGGTTGCAGGTAAAAGCAATACCCATTGAACCCATGGGTAAGAATAATACCCATTGTGGGTCACAGGTAAAAGCAATACCTGTTAAACCCGCAGGTACCCATACCCATACCCGTGATAACCCGCTACCCGTTGCTAAGGGTATGGGTATTCTCGGGTATGGGTATGGCTAGGCACAAAATACCCGGGGGTCACCCATGCCAATCACTAGAAAAGAGCAGGATGATACTGGGACATGATAAGGGTGTTGGAAAGTCAAATGTTGCCAGATAAGGATGGAAATTGGACAGAAGGTGGATGGAACCTGTGGGAAGGTGTGTGCCAAGAATTAGGAGGAATGGAAAAATGTGTGTTGCAGTGTGGGATGGTTAAAACCTGGGGCCCATAACCTGTTGGCAGGGAAGGTCTAGAGAATCTTAACTGTCACACACAGAGAGCAGCAAGGGCCTTTGGGGCTTGTCAATATGGATGCTAAAGACAAGACCTAAAGGTATGCAAAAGTACATCATGATAGGCACTTATTTTAAGTGCCAGAGAACACAAATGCAAAAATAAAAAGCACAAAAGAGAAGCACAAGTACAAAAATAAAACACAAATGCAGGGGAATAAAATCATACCCCAACATCTTTTGCCTGAAAGGATTTGAAGACAAGACTTGAGCTTTTCCATCAAAAAGCAATGAGTGATTATGTTTTTTCTTGTTTTCATATTTATTGAGGGTGTTAACTTGTGTAGATGAAGATTCTGAAGGACCAGGTGTGCCTGCTCCTCTTCAATTTGCATGTCTCAGACTTTAACTTGAAGCTGGGCATTTTTGAGAGTTTCTTATAATTCAATGATTTTAAGTTCTAGTAATTCATGATTGTGCCACTTATTGACAGGATTTGCTTTGGCAAGATCCCAGTTTGGCTGAGGAAGGGACGATGGTAGGCAAGTAAGTACAGGTGCAATTACTGATATCAAGGTGATGGGTTCATCTTGAACAAGGAATGAACCAGATGATGTGAAGGCAAGTCCCTTGCATAATGAGTGCATTTACTTCGAAGGTGTGTACAGGGCAGGGTTAATTTGCCAATCTTGTACACATTTCAGTGAAGATAATGTCAGTGAGTGGTCTATTGTGATATGGCTTGGACTGGATGTTGATGTAGATGCAATCAGGTGGCTTTCCAATGGGTTTGGGTCAAAGGCCCCAATGATAACTCAGACAGGACTTGATTGGGGAAGGGGAAATTCTCCTTTTGTTGATGTAGTCATGCTTGGTTCATTTGTATAGGAGAAATTGCATCACAATTAAATAGCTATGTTATGGCCCATGCCGCCAATAAACCCACATTAAACCCCACAACCACCTGCTGTTAAGTCCGCGTGTCAGGCGCTTAGCTGGTACTTCCGAAGGAGCTATCCGGGTTAGCGTGAAGTTCCATAATGGGGCCGAAGACTGAAGACGGGGATCGGATGGACTACGGATGGGGGCAGAGGCGCCGGGAACCTAGGGTAGGTCGCGGAATGGTACTATCCGGTCACTGAGGTGTTCGAGGTCGAAGGGACTTGGCTTCAACTTATGTGTTGCACCCTCCTCGATCGTCTGTCCCTAATTTGGGAGAGGAGACGGAAGTTTACCGGAGTGAGTCGGAAACTAGGTGGACTAAGTTGATATTCATACTAGCGAACAGTCTAGTTGACTGGAAGACTATATACATGTGACTATCCTTGTATTATCTTTGCCGGTCATAAAACAAGGGAAAGGAGAGTACAAGGGGTCGATATAAAAGAGAGAACAAGGGAGTAAGGTACGCGATGGTCCTGCACGTCGGTTATCAAAGTATTGAGTCTTTGGTCAGAGACGGACTCAGGGATGGTGTCTCGGTCATGATGGAAACGGGAGCAGGAACGCAGATTCTTGGTCGGACTTGTCGGGGATGGAGATTACGGAAAACAATCCTTCATCCTTTCGGTCAGAAAGGTCTCGGAATAGGGGAGAGTGGTTGTGGGGGTTAGTGTGGGTTGTTGAAGGCATGGGCTATAACACCTGCACTGTTTCTGGGAGCTTTCTGACCACTCAAAGCCTGAATAACCGCTTTCCAAATTCCAATGTATCAATCTGAGGTTCCACATTCCTGAACCTCTCAAGATTCCAAAGCTAAAGTTCCGCTCCTTTGATAAACGATGTGCAGGATCATTGCGTACCTCACTCCCTTGTTTTTCGTTCTGTATTGCCTCTTGTATTGCCTCTTGTACTCTCTTCCCCCCTTGTCTTTACTTGGCAAAGTTAGTACAAAGACTAGATACATGTATATAAGTCACCAGTTGACTGGACTATTCGCCAGTACAAATATCAACTTAATTCTGCATCAAAGTTTCTGATTCAGTTCTGGTAAACTTTCCGATTTTCCGAAATTAGGGACAGACGATCGAGGAGGGCGCAACACATAAGTTGAAGCCAAGTCCCTATGACCTCGAACCACTTGAACCACCCTATACCATGAACGATCCTAGACCCCCTGGCACTTCCCGTCTTTCCACCCCCATTCCGATTCCGATTGTGAATCTGCAACCTTTAGTCCCTCCACCTCCGGGGTACAAACCCCCCCTTGGAAATCATTTGGAACCTCTGGAAACCCTTCCAGAAGCCTCTAGCTCAGTGCCGATATGCAGATTTAACAGGGTATATGCTAGTGCCATGAAATGCTGCTTTGACAGTTTCTTCATCAAAGGCCTGGGTATATGCCATTCTAAAAAGGTAAGTGAAGTTGCTTTTGCTTTTCTCAGTGGGTGCTCAGCCATGATCTGTTTTTCTGAGGTTCCCCTGACATGTTAGTTATAGGGTAGCTCTGCTAGACAATAGAATGACATGTCATTATACACTGCCTTAGAGAAATCAAGATTTGGACATTATGTTAAATCCGCATGTCGGCGCTTAGCTAGAGACTTCCAGGAGGGTTTCTGGAGGGTTTCGAATAATTTCTGAAGGGGGGTTCATACTCTGGGGATGGAGGGACTAAGGATTGCGGATTCGGGATCGGAATCAGAATGGGGATGGAAAGTCAGGAAGTGCTGGGGGTCTTGGAACTGTTCTCAGTATAGGGTGGTACAAGTGGTTCGAGGTTGCAGGGACTTGGCTTCAACTTATGTGTTTCACCCTCCTCAATCGTCTGTCCCTAATTTTGGAGAGTCGGAAAGTTTACCGGAACTTAATCAGAAACTACGATGCAGAATTAAGTTGATATTTGTACTGGTGAATAGTCCAGTCGACTGGTGACTTATATACATGTATCTAGTCTTGTACTATCTTTTACCGAGTAAAGACAAGGGGGGGGGGGGAAGAGAGTACAAGGGGCAATATAAAATGAAGAACAAAGGAGTGAGGTACGCGATGATCCTGCGTGTTGTCTATCAAAGGAGCGGAACATTGACTTCAGAATCTTTGGAGGTTTGGAAACATGGAACCTTGGAATAATGCATCAGAAATCCAGAAATTGGTTATTCAGACTTTGAGCGATCGGAAAGGTCCTGGAAACGGTGCGGGTGGTTGTGGGGTTTAATGTGGGTTTATTGGGCAGCATGGGCTATAACAGTATCCCTCCACTAGGACCAACCCCTTGAGGTCCTAAGCTTAATTGGAGCAGTAATTAAGACGGACATTACTGTGGGAGTCTTTTGACAGTTTCCTGGGATGTTTTGTTCGATAAGCACTGATGGTTTGTTTGTCTATAAAAAGAGGGTGTTTGCAGAACTGGGAGGGGCCTTTCCTTAATGGAGAACATGGATCTGCAACCTTTGGAAAACCTTGGGGATTTCTCCTGCATCCTCCTCTATGGTTCAGGGACAAGTGAGGTGCATTATTTGCACATCCTTGACGAGGAGTTGACCACTCTTTGTGCCCATACCATCAGGGTCTGTGACTACTATGGTGAGTGGTGCCTTTGTCAGAGACTCTCTTTTTCTGATTCACATAGCAAGCCATTAAATGAAGCCATCACTGTTCAGGGCTGTTCCTTGTCGGGAATCGGAGCAGGACAAGACTTCTGGCAAATTGGGGGTGGGAGCAAGTGGCTCGGAGGTACTTGGGCATATTTATGTGTATCTGATTCATCTGGATAAGTACCAGGAGGACCTGCATCAACTCTTGAACCTCTTTGAGCGGTATCATCATCGTATGTCCAGCTTGACAACTACTGGAATTGGCTTTGAGGATGTGAGGTTGTTCGGGAGCCTCACTGACATGTTAACGTCATTCCTGACAGCAGATCGGGGGCTTGATGCTTCCTTTCTGGATGATGTAGATCGGTTGCTTGTCTGCTTGGGTCGCAGGTCGGGTGGTTCCTATGGGTGTCCAGGTTCAGTGCAGGCTGGGAAGGGTTTGAATGGTCGAAATGAGGGTGTTGATTAGTTGTCTGTATGATTGGTGTCATGAATTTTATGGTTTTGGTGGTGTTTGGGTCTGGGTGACATAAGGATTCCTGAACAAATGTGTTGTTTTCTGGATGTTTCCTCTTCTTAGGGCAGATGTCCCATGGCCACCTCATTTCTGTAGTCAGGGCCATAGTGGTCGTGGGGTCGTGGCAGTCATGGTAATCATGGCATTTATTCTACTGGATTGTTGTTTTTGGATGGCAGCAGTGTCGTTGGGATTCGAGGAATGTCCTGCAACTCGAGCCTCAGTTAAAATCATGTTGATTAGTTTAGCTCGTATTAATATTCTAACAAGAAGGGTCTAGTTCTATGAGAATCTACATGGTACCGTTAGTCTAAGGGATGGTACGGGATTCTGCAGTGTTCAGGGTTCTCCCTGAGCGGAGTTTTTTGGAGGGTCAGATTGAGCGCTGAGTGAAGACTGCTGGCTCCATATTGCCAAGAATCAGTTAGGATAATCTAAACAAGTAGTACTCAATGCCCTGTCAATCAATGGATCATAGTGGGTGAGCATATGGTCCTTGCAACTAAAATTCTGATGGGGTTCGGAGGGTCGGATTTGGAGGGTTGGAGTTCAGAGGGTCAGAGTCAGAGTGTTTCCACAGAAACAGGTCGAAATCTTTTTGATGCTTGGTCATGGGGGGTTATATTCCTGAAATGGTTGGATGCGTTGTTTTGTTTTATGTCCTTTGGCATAGTTGGTGTTCAACGCGAACAACTGGTGCCGGAGTCAGGGGCCTAGCTTCTTATTCCTTGGTTTCCAAAGCATCCGACATCTCAGACTCTTCTTCAACCTCTGCCATCATAGAGGCTGTGTGCCTTTTAGTGACTGTGGTGGTGGATCTTGGGCATTCCTTGGCTGAGTGGCCCGATCTGCTGCAGAAGAGGCAGAGGTTTTGCTCAAAGTGGCGTTGCTGTTCTTGCGGTGTAAGGTTTCTGTTTTTTTTTTTTTTTTTTTTTTTNNNGATTTTGGATGAAAGATCTGTGGTAGTCCTGCTGCCACTGGATGGGGTTGTGGGTTGGCCTACATTGGCCATCTTATTGCCTGTGTTAGGGGCCGAATACATGGTCATGGGGGTCCTCCCTCTGTTGTAGGGGCAGTTGAAGTTCTGGGTGGAGGCTCTCTGGTGATTTCCAATCATCGCTCCCAGTAGCAGGCATCGATGGATTGGGACAGGAGACAGAGTTAGAGCAGGGAATGGGGCTTTCCTACTCTAGAGACCTCATCCTTAATCCTGCTGGGGAGTCCGTTGTAGAACTGGCGATGAAGTGCAGTGTCGCCCCAGTGGATGCAGGTGGCTAGTCGATTGAATTCGACTACATATTTCATAATGCGCTGATTATCACGCATGCAAAGGGTCTCGAGGTCTGCTTCAGCCTCTCCTTCTGGGTCATGGGGGCCAAAGTTGGTTTTGAGTTCATTTATAAACTCCTCATAGTCATGGAGCCAGTCTGGCTCGTTGGGGGCAGAGAGGGCTGATTCGAACCAGTCTAGGGCAGTACCCGTCAGGTATGACAGTACATAGGTTACCTTGGCGCTTTCGGTGTTGAAGGTGTCAGGGCGGTCACGGAAGTTCGATCTACATTGCACTAAGAAGGCTTGTAGTTTTCTTGAATCAGATCCATCAATGATATCCAGATCCTGGACCTTGGTGGTGCGGGGGGCTGATCTTTTGAGGCTCGCTAAGTTGCTTGCCTGCATAATAAGGGCCTGAGTGAGATCAGGCACAACATTGGATCCTAAGGTGGGGGCCCCTCCTGGGTGTGCAGGAGGTGGTGGTACTGCAGTAGGTGGTGTGACATGGGGTTGGGCGATGGGGGGTGGTGCAGCGAGCGGAGGTACGACAGGTGGTGCAATGAGTGGTGGTGCTATGGGTGGTGGTGCCATGGGCGGAGGTGCACAGGGTGGTGGTATGTAGGGGGGAGATGTGAATGTGAGGGGGGGGGGGGCCAATGAGATGGTGCTGCTGTGGATGGTCCTGAACTGGATTGCATCTCCGATGGTGACGATTGTTGAGTTGCCGGGGGGTAGTTCACGAGGAACAGGTTGGTCAAATTCGAATACAGGTGTTAATCTGCATCTGAGAATCTGGAGTCAGAAGAAGGCTCTGGGGGGTGTGCTGGGGTTTGAGGCATCTGGAAAATTGGCCCGGGGACGGGCAGTTCTCAAGGGATGGATGTATGGCAGGCAGAGGCCTGGGTGATTGTCTGCATGGCTTGTGAATGCATGATAGGTCTCATGCTTAATGACGATCAGGAGTGTGAGTATGAATATACTGTTAAATCCACATGTCAGCGCTTAGCTAGAGGCTTCTGAGAGGGTTTCCAGAGGGTTCTGAATGATTTCCAAAGGGGGGTTTGTACTCCGGGGACAGAGGGACTAAGGATCGCAGACTTGGGATTGGAATCGGAATGGGGATGGAAATTTGGGAAGCACTGGGGGTCTTGGAACTGTTCTCGGTATAGGGTGGTACGAGTGGTTTGAGGTCGCAGGGACTTGGCTTCAACTTATGTGTTGCACCATCCTCGATCGTCTGTCCCTAATTTTGGAGAGTTGGAAAGTTTACTAGAATTTAATCAGAAACTAGGATGCAGAATTAAGTTGATATTTGTACTGGCGAATAGTCCGGTTGACTGGTGACTTATATACATGTATCTAGTCTTGTACTATCTTTTACCAAGTAAAGACAAGGGGGAGGGAGAGAGTACAACGGGCAATATAAAATGAAGAACAAAGGAGTGAGGTACATGATGATCCTGTGCATTGTCTATCAAAGGAGCAGAACCTTGACTTTGGAATCTTCGGAGGTTCGGAAACATGGAACCTCAGAATGATGCATTGGAAATCTGGAAATCGGTTATTCAGACTTTGAGCGATCGGAAATGTCCCAGAAATGGTGCAGGTGGTTGTGAGGTTTAATGTGGGTTTATTAGGTGGCATGGGCCATAACACATTAGCATTCCATTTTGTATTTCAATCTTCACTTTTCTCACCTATTATAGGAATCCAGTCATTCTTACTTGGACTCTTCATAGATAAGAAAGCAGTATAAGATCTTGTACTTATATTAGGCTTCTCTTCAGTCAGAAATTGACTAATATTTCCCCATTCACTTCTGTCTTCATTTCTATTTGTCTCTGTTTTGCTATGATAACCTCTATCCTTATGAAATTAGGGTCCAGTGAACTCTGGTGGGTGCAACATACAAGTTGAAGCCAGATCCTACAAATTAGCCTCACCATTGTTTCTACATTTGGAGATTTACAATTAGGACTATAGTCTTGTGTGTGGGACTCATAGATG
Organism: Gomphus sp. MG54; assembly: GCA_003314385.1. Taxonomy (NCBI): domain Eukaryota; kingdom Fungi; phylum Basidiomycota; class Agaricomycetes; order Gomphales; family Gomphaceae; genus Gomphus; species Gomphus sp. MG54. Next base: position 719 of record QLPG01010347.1, on the reverse strand, counting down.
CTCTGAGTGTAGGAGAGTATTGTAAATGAAATACCACTCAAACCACTGATGATATCAGTGTTGTCAAGTACATGTAATGAGATCCCAGTAATTCAGCAGTGCTGACTGAGCAGTCATCCTACATTCACATACAAGTGTCCATGTCATATGCACGTCACTTGGTATGCCGGTCTTGGCTCAGCATGTCCACCATCCACATGTTGGGTCATGATTTTATTCCCCTGCATTTGTGTTTTGCACTTGCATCTTTGGTTCTCTTTTGCACTTTTCTCTTTTGCATGTGCGTTCTCTGGCGCTTAAAATAAGCGCCCATAACGACGCACCATTGCGCACCTTTGGGCCTTGTCTTTAGCATCCATATTGACAAGCCCCAAAGGTTAGTAGTTACTTTGTTATATACATGTCTTTAGCATCCATATTGACAAGCCCCAAAGGCACTTGTTGCTCTGTGTGTCAGTTATCAGTCTTATTAGACCTTCCCTGCCATCACCACATTCTTTGTTCTTACCTCTCACATACTCTACATCATTCACCATCCATTAATCCCACCATGCCTACTCCTCATTCCTCAACCTGCCTCACCTTGGGACATGCTGTCCTTGTTTTATCCTCAGTTGTAACCATTGTTTTATAGTCGGGCACACCCCATTGTCCTATCCTTGGCCACATTCCTATTATTCTATCTTTTATTGTTCTATTCCCATTTGCATTCCTTCATT
>QLPG01010343.1:0-13446 GCA_003314385.1 Gomphus sp. MG54 | reverse complement strand
CCGAATCTTGACAGTATATTCTGAGTGAAACTGCTTTCTGTGTCACCTCCGTTCTTACGATCATGCCCCCACGAACTAGATCCACAGCCTGTATGGATGACAATCAGCTCACCCCCATGGTAACCCAACGAAGGGAGCGCGAAGCCTCTGGTACCCCACCCCTTCTCATTGGTTACACCTCGCCGACAATAGAACTACGGCGTCTCGCCTCCCCCTTTGAGCAAGAACCACGCATCGAAGAGGTGGTCAACGACGAAATCGGATACGAAGATTATGATAATGATGACCAAGCACCCCATCCGGCAGAGGATGAACCAGGTTCAGTACATTACGACACAGATGCTGAAACCGAGGAACAGCCCCAGCACCCCCGACAGGCAAACACACCTGAACCTCCCCATACCCCAACAGCCACACCCTCTCAGCCTGCGGTTGCACCCCATCAGCCTGTGGCCGTGCCTCCGCACCCCCTCCGTCCGCAGCTATACCGCCGCAGGCCAGGCAAGCTCCCCAAGCCCGGCCAGCCCCACCGCCCAGGCAAGCTCCCCAAGCCAGGCCCTTTCCCAGGGCCAGGGTTCCCATGAACCCGGCCAACAATCAAGATCTGCTGAATGCCATTCTCGAACTAGGCAGAACCGCTCGAAACCACCGACAAGACGGTCAAGCTGCCAGAATACGAGAACCAGAACCCTTCGATGGAACCGACCCAAAGAAATTAAAGGGTTTCATCTTCCTCTGCAGAATGAATTTCTGCACCCGGCCTAACTCGTTCCCCGATGATAGGCAAAAAGTCAACTACATGGTCTCCTACCTGAAAGGAACAGCTCTAGAATGCTTCGAGCCAAACCTAATGAATAATCCCAATATGGAACCCCGTTGGACCAGCAACCTGGAGCTCTTCATCGATGAACTACAGATCAACTTCGGCTCTTGGGATGAAAGAGCCGATGCTGAGACGGCCCTCGAGAAACTAACCATGCAACACAAAGCAACTCAGTTCTTTGTGGAATTTTACAGGCTCGTGGCATTTGTCGATTATAATGACAATGCCCTCCTCCGCAAGGCATACATGGCACTGCCGAAGCGCATCAAAGATGGCCTCATCCATTTCGACAAACCCTGCACACTCGACGAACTCCAAAATCATGTTCAACGAATCGATATGAGGTATTGGGAACAAAAAGCTGAACAGTCTGCGGAGGGCAGCAATGAGCCAAAGACAGATACCAGATCAGATAAGCCTGGCAACAGATCCACCTCGGACAACCGCCAGCAACATAATAGCAACGATAACAGCAGCAAGGACGCGTCCAAGAAAAAGGACGGGAAAACGCCCGACCCACCCGAGTATACCAAAACTCTCAGAAAGGATGGCAAACTTCGCCCGACCGAATGCCAGAGACGCATGGACCACAACCTGTGTCTCCTCTGTGCCGCCAGTGATCACAAAGTTGCCGAATGCCCAAAGGCAACTAAAGCCCGCGCGACCACCACTTCTGACTCCGTCTCACCGACATCCGATGCTGAGGATGCCAGTGCTGAGGACTCAGCAACGGCGACCGAAGACTAGTCCGCCACCCGCCAGGCTCTGAGCACACCGAGAGTTGCGTTGACTCGGTAGATGCCAGTATTAGAGGTTTAGATCAATGCTCCTATGCCCCTAAATTTTCCATTAAAATTTTTTCAGTCATTATCTGTTCATAGTTAGACGCTTATGTTATTCCACCTTAGAATTCATTGATCTAGTACTGCTACATTCGGTCGTTACTGAATACATAGACATGTCACTAGATACTCCAATAGGACAACCCGTCCACTCATCCATTATCATGTCACTAGATCCGTCGGTCGGCAATATTCGGTCACAACTTGCTCACCCACTATAATCCGTTGATTAACAGGGTATTGGGCAGTACTATGCTCCGTCACACCACTAACACCTTTAGGTGCATCCGAAGGCCTCGGTCCAGTTGGCACATGCCACCGCCCCAAAAGCCTCACCCAGGATCCTGCTCCATCGCCAGGGACTCCACCAAAGGGTTCCTAGCTAAGGCCTCTCGGTCAGTGTTGCCATTCGGCATGTTTCAGCCAAGGTCTTCTCCATGATGGGACGTCTACCTAAACAGGGGGGGTAGCAACCAAACAACGCTACGAACTGCTCCTCCCAAGGAAATCCCCTTTTCCATTCACTCTTTATCTCGACCTTAATTCCTACCTATCCCGACACACTATTCCCGATAACATTAATTCCTCCGTCCAACCCGACCGAATCTGCCAAAACGAACATCGGCACATTCACTTGTTTTCTTCTGCTCACATACTTCTATTTCCTTCCTTATCCCTTCTTGAAAAAAGAAAAAACAACAATTTATTAATTAGTTATCTTTCAAAGTTTCATCTATCACCATCTCCTCATCCTGCTCCTTACCCTTGTCCTTCCCTTGTTCCTCACCCTCATCATCTTTCAACTGATCCTCGCCTGGATCCTCACCCCCCAACTCCTCCGCAACAACCGCTGTCACCGGCACTGCCGACTCCCCGTGCAGAATCAAACTCTGATTCATGAGAACCATCGTATGGCTCATGAACCTTACCTCCTCCACCAACTCGAAGAGTAGCCTGTTCGACCTCGACCTCTCTTGGAGGATGTCCTCCCAGATCTCAGCAAGCTTCCGCGACCACGACCCCACAGGCAAGGGGACTTCCACTGTCATCTCATGACCACTCGGCTGTATGGCCACCGGCCGTTCACTTGGATGCATCGTAACAGCCCTCCTCGGCCTCTTCATCGGCCGCTCCTCTTCCGTTTCCTCCCCACTCTCTTCCTCACTCTCACTCTCCAACTCCACCTCTTCCCTACTCCTCACCTTGCGCTGCCGAGGTGCCGCCAAGCTGCATTTCACCCGGCATGCGTTGCAGCATCCGCACGCCGCTCCCACATTCCTAATGGAGCAGGCTTCTCCACGTTCCCTGCAATGATCGCAAGGAGGGCGAAGAGAGGGCGACCACTCCCAGGTCAGCTTCTTTTTGAACTAATAAAAAAATATGTAAAAAGGACACACAAAAAAAATTATTATAAACCCTGCGTACCTGGGTCCCCCTCGGCCTACCTCTCCTACTCAGCCCCGCATCCACATCCATACCCCTCTTATGCGTCATCACCCTCGGCACATCCGGGCTTTTGGGATCTTCAACAGCTTTGACACCCACATTTTCGAGTGCCTTGACCCACCCCGCAAGGTCCTGGCTGACCTCTACGTTCCTTTTCTCCTCAGGAGCCTGAGTCACTGCCCGCTGGGCCAAATGAACCCGTTTTTCCTCGGCTGCCTGGACAATCTCCCGAGCCAAACGAGCAGCCTTGATCGCCATCTCGTACGCTTCCTTAGCGGCCTTTTCTGCCTGTTCCGCCTCCAGTTTTGCCTCTTCGTCTGCCTTCAGTTGAGCCGTGGCAGCCATCTCTTGCTCCCATTGACGCTGTCGCTCGAGCCGTTTCTTCTCGACCTGCTGCTTTTCGTCATCGGTTATGGCACCCATGTCTCGCCCTGATCCTTTGATGGGAGTAAAGAACAAGGCTGATGAGAAGCCTGGGAATTTTCCCAAGCAAAACCGTGACATCACGCTGACACCCAGAACTCTATTTTAACTCCACTTACCGGCTTCATGGGTTCAGCCGCTAGAGGGGGGATACTGTCAAGCCCGCAACACCGAGTACCGACTCACTCGGGAATACCGACCAACCGGCCCTCACCCGCATTATCTCGCACCACCGCGCGGCCTCGGCTCGGTACATCCGGTACATCGTATGGACCACTCCCCTCGTACACCCCCTTTCATTGTTCTTCACCCCCTATCCACTCCTTTACCCGTTTCCCCCGAACAACATGACGGCCACTCATTGTCTTGGCCATTGCCATTGTTTTATCTTAGGCCGTCCTCTATTGTTCTATTCCCGCCCACCATTTCATTATCTTATTTTCAGCCATACTCTATTATTCTAATACCGCTTACATTCCTTATTCTATTTCTGATTACTGTGGACAATGCCTCCATGTGGTTGCCTCATACCTTATTGTTTCCATTCCTTACGCCACCCTGTTCCACATCTTGCTTCTTAACTATAAAAGTAGTGGGATGTATGTAGATAGTTCTTCACTCAGAATATCAATTGATTCGCACCCCTTTGTCCGCTCTCTATTTCTAAAGTCCTTCACTCGAGCCGACGCCCTTGGCATCCTCTCAAGGCTCCTCTTGCTATCCAAATTAGTGGCACGCACGGAACAGCAGGGCGCAACGCAAGAGCACGTTGAAGCCTAGTCACCCCATAACAGTTTGCAGGACTTAACCGATATCTCGGCGTCACCGAATCTTGACACCCTTCTACCAAAGTGGAAGGTTCTCAGCTATAACAGAAAAGGTACGCAAAAACATAGTAAAAGAACTAAACCCAGATTATACAGAACATCAAGTGGAAATAATCCTAGGCAAGGGTAGAACTAATAGTTTACACTCATAAACTATTATTCATACATGTAATTGACAAGGCACCTGCCAAGGCCCCCTCTAAACAATTCTTTTTGGACAACAACCCGGACTGGGATTCACTTGCTATCGTCTTGTCGGAGAACTTGACCAGGCTTTTATCACGCCAAAGTTTTGTCATGCTTCTTGGGTTAAATCATCAACGGTTCCAAAACAGCGATGTACATGATGTATGCACATTGTTATAGCCCATACCTTCAACAACCCACACTAACCCCCACAACCACCCTCCCCTATTCCGAGACCTTCCCAACCGAAAGGACGAAGGATTGTTTTCCATAATCCCTGTCCCCAAACAAGTCTGACCGAGAATCCACATTCATCCCTGACAAGTCCGACCGAGAATCTGCATTCCCGCTCCCGTTCCCGTCATGACCGAGACACCATCTCCAAGTCCATCTCCGACCAAAGACTCAATACTTTGATAACTGATGTGCAGGACCATTGCGTACCTCACTCCCTTGTTCTCTCTTTTATATTGACCCCTTGTACTGCCTTTTCCCTTGTTTTATGACCGGCAGAGATAGTACAAGGATAGTTGCATGTATATAGTCTCCCAGTCAACTAGACTGTTCGCTAGTACGAATATCAACTTAGTCCACCTAGTTTCCGATTCATTCTGATAAACTTCCATCTCCTCTCCGAAATTAGGGACAGACGATTGAGGAGGGTGCAACACATAAGTTGAAGCCAAGTCCCTTCGACCTCAAACACTACAGCGACCAGATTGAACCAATCCGCGACCAACCGTAAGCTCCCGGCACCTCCGCCCCTGCCCCTAGTCCGTCTGACCTCCGTCTCCAGTCCTCAGGCCCGTTACGGACCTTTGCACCGACCTGGACTGCCCTTTTGGAAGTATTAGCTAAGTGCCTGACATGCAGACTTAACAGTATATTCATACTCACACTCCTGATCGTCATGGGTTCAAGACCAATTGCATGTTCACAAGCCCTACAGACAATCACCCAGGCATCTGCCCACCGCACATCCATCCCCCCAAGAACTGCCCATCCCTGGACCAAGTTTTCAGACGCCTCAGACCCCCGTGCACCCCCCGGAACCCTCTTCAGACTCTGGATTCTCGAACACGGACTTACGAGCATGCTCAAGTATGACCAACCGGTTCCTCGTAAACCCCCCGGTGACCAACCAACCGTCACCCCCGGAGATGCCTTCCAGTTCAGGATCATCCTCAGCAGTACCAACCACGTCCAGATCATCATCCACAGTAGCCCCTTACCTCACATCTCCCCCCTTCGTACCACCACCGTTCCCACCACCACCACACGCCGCCCCCCCACAGGCCGCACCACCATTCGTTGCACCACCCCCCACCGTACCACCACCTGCTGCACCACCACCCATTGCCCAGCCCCACCTCGAACCACCCACCGCAGCACCACCCCCTCCACCACTAGGAGGAGCCCCCGGTATGGGGCCAAACATTGTGCCCGACCTCACCCAGGCCATCGCCATGCTAGCAAGCAATCTGGCCTCCCCTAGAAGATCAGCCCCCTGTGCCACCAAGGTTCGAGACCCGGATCCCTTCGACAGATCCGATTCGAGGAGGCTACAAGCCTTTTTAGTACAGTGTATGCTGAACTTCCGTGACCACCCTGATGCTTTCGACTCCAACAGCGCAAGGTAACCTATGTGTTATCGTACCTGACCGGTACCGCCCTAGACTGGTTTGAACCAGCCCTCACTGCCCCCGACGAGCCAGACTGGCTCTACGATTATGATGAGTTCGTTTCTGAACTCAAGACCAACTTTGGACCCCATGACCTGGAAGAAGAGGCCGAAGCGGACCTCGAAAACCTCCGCATGCGCGACAACCAGCGCATCACGAATTATGTAGTCGAATTCAACCGACTAGCCACCTGCGTCCACTGGGGCGACACCGCACTCCGTCGACAATTCTACAATGGACTTCCCGGTAGGATCAAGGATGAGATCTCTAGAGTAGGAAAACCGCATTCCCTCCTCCAACTCCACCTCCTATCTCAATCCATCGATGCTTGTTACTGGGAACGTCGATCAGAAGTCGCCAGAGAATCCGCCTCTAACCGGAACTTCAACCGCCCATACGATAGAGGAAGAACCTCTGTGAACACATACTCCGCCCCTAACATGGGCAATAAGATGGCCAATGTAGGCCAACCCACGACACCGTCCAGTGGCAGCAGGACTACCACGGACCTTTCATCCAGATTAGGAAAAGACGGAAAACTTACGCCACAAGAATGCCAACGCCGATTCGAACAAAACCTCTGCCTCTTCTGCGGTAGATCGGGCCACACAGCCAAAGAATGCCCGAAATCTCCTACCACAGTCACCCAAGGACATGCAGCCTCCATAGCAGAAGAAGTCGAGGAGGAATCCGAAGCATTGGACGCCTCGGAATCTGAAGATTAGACACAGGCCCCCACCTCCAGTGCCAATCGTTCACGTTGAACAAATCGACAGCGCCCATGGAGCAAAACAAACAACACATCCACTCCTTTCCGTTCCCGAAACACCCGTGACCCCATCGATAAGTTTCGACCGTGACCCTCTGAAAATCCGTCAAAGATTCTAGTTACCAGACACCACATGCTCACCCACCACGATCCAACGATCGATAGGGTATTGAATACTACATTGTTTAGCCTACGTCCAAACTGACTCTTGGCACCTGAGCTGCAGTGCTCAAATTTGACCCCTGAGAAATTTCCACTCAGGAAATCGTGACCCTCAAAACCGTACCGCCCCTTAGACAGGTGGTACCACTTGTAGATCTCTTGCTTAGCCTAGACCCTTGTTGATAACATGATAAATTGACTAAAGAGAAAACCTTGACACGTTTACTACCAAACTTGCATTTTTGCAGGACACCCCTGAGTTTTTTCCGACCCTGTCATAGCGACAACACCACGACAACCATGTCCAAGACCACCACGAATCCAACCACGACCATTATTGATTTTTTACAAACTAGTTATCATAGAACACAGAATGATTAATATCCAGATCGGAAGGATCATATTGCTGGAACAAGTCCACCCCCTTACCCTTTCCTTCCTCACCTGGCCCCGACACCAAGTCAACCATATTGGCTGACCGCCCTGCCTTGGGCGTCACATCCACCACACCCAGATCCGATTCCGTCCGATCCCCCGTCGCATGAGTAGCCGGAGCTTGACCACCGCACCGGCAGTTCCACTTTGGACGGTCCCGATTGTCAGTGTGGATAGTGTTCTGCATCTCGGAAGCATCAGACAGCCTCTTGACGTCCGCTCCCAGGGCTCGAAGATGGGCATCCATACCAACCAGAGCCTCCTGGATCAACCCCAGGATGGCCACGATCTCCACGCAGCCAACCTTCGGAGGAGGAGCAATCACCACTTCCACCCTGGACCTCTTAGAGGAGGACACTTCAGGGACGTCCTCGTCCTCCCGCCCCCGCTTCTTCATAGCCACCCCTCAAACAACTAGGGAATAGCACGGGTTCGGCCAACCCGCACGGGTCACCAGGTCGGGTGCCCTTGGGTGTGGGTGCGGGTCAAGCAGAGAGCACCCGTGACCCGGCCCAACCCGGCGCGTCAATCATGTACGCGTGCATGCACACGAGTACAACACCCAATCTGGCACTCGCTCCTGTCGTACGTGTGCGCGTACGACACGCACGTGCATACGACACACACGCGCGGCACACACATACGACACGCACGCGCGGCACGGGCATACGACACACACGCGCCGCACACGTATGACATGCACGCGCCGACACCAACGAGCCGTACGTGGATGCGTAGAATGCGTTTGTCTCGGCGCGTACGTGTACAGCGCGTTTGAGCGTGCGCATACAACGCGTCCATATTGGCGCGTTCGAGTCGGCACGTACGCGTACGGCGCGTTCGAGTCGGCGCGTACGGGTACAGCACGTTCAAGTCGGCGCATATGGGTACGGCACGTTCAAGTCGGCACGTTCGTGTCGGCGCGTGCGCGTACTGCGCGTTCGTGTCGGCGCGAACACGACGTACGACACGAACGTGCCGCAGGCGTGCGGGTGTGCGGCGCACCCGAAACCTGTCGACCCGTGGGAAAAAACCCATGGGTTGACGGGTTCGGGTTTCCCATGGGTCGGGTGTGGGTCACCCACATTTGACCCGTGGGTGACCCGTGCCATTCCCTACGAACAACCGGCACTCCATCCACCTCACACCGTACCCGACTGGCCCAGCAGGGGACACAGGTCTTCGCTGATGTTATCCACTCACACCACTTATTTCGCTTGCGACACATATCGCAGGCCTCCATCCTCAGATACGAGAAGTGCTCCGGAATGACGGTCTGATACAAATCAGGACGATACTGAGTCAATGCCCGACGACTGGATTCAATGGGTCTGAGACCCACCTCCCTTCCGACCTCCCGCACCTTACAAACCACTTGATTCTCGAGGTCCTTCTGTGCCATGGAGATACAAACCCCCTCCTCCTTGCGCTACCAACGTTTCCGGTCCGCGTTCAATGCAGCGGAACCGGGTCTGATCACGGGTACCGAATGATGTTCACCCCCGGAATGCCCCCTGGACGGTGATGGGATGGTTTCCCGACCCACGGACGAACAATGGTCCAACACAGAATCTTTGGAACCCCCAAAATCCAGCTCGTTCTCGTCCTCCTCCGAACTCTCATTTTCCGGCGCAAGTGAAAGGGCACACTCCAGTAGCAATGCCTCTTGTTCAACGGCACGGGCCTTTTCTTCCTTCTCCTTCAGCTGCTGCTCCTCTACCTCCTTCAGTCGCTGCTCCTCCACCTCCTTCAGCCGCCACTCCTCTACCTCCTTCAGCCGCTTTTCTTCCGCCAACCTCAGAAGCTTGGCCTTCTGTTTTTCCTTAGCCTGCTGAGTGGCCTTCACCTGCTGGGACCGTTTCGCCTCCAGAAGACGGACCTGCTCCTTGTACTGAGTTTTCAGGATACGCATCTCCTCTGATACATCCTCCGCGACATCCCACGAGAAGTCCGACATGGGGGGAAAATCAAAAGGGGGGAAAACAACAATAAAGAAAACCCTATAAATATGGAGGATCAAGCAGGCACTCGGAGAATGCCCATTATGTACAAAATGCCTAAAAACATTCCCACGTCCTTTTCCACCCTATTCACGGCAAGACAAGCGTAGGACCTCGAGGGCTCGGTCCTAGTGAGGGGATACTGTTATAGCCCATACCTTCAACAACCCACACTAACCCCCACAACCACCCTCCCCTATTCCGAGACCTTCCCGACCAAAAGGACGAAGGATTGTTTTCCGTAATCCCCATCCCTGACAAGTCTGACCGAGAATCCGCATTCTCACTCCTGTTCCCGTCATGACCGAGACACCATCTCTGAGTCCGTCTCCAACCGAAGACTCAATACTTTGATAACTGACATGCAGGACCATCGCATACCTCACTCCCTTGTTCTCTCTTTTATATTGACCCCTTGTACTCCCTTTTCCCTTGTTTTATGACCGGCAAAGATAGTACAAGGATAGTTGCATGTATATAGTCTCCCAGTTGACTAGACTATTCGCTAGTACGAATATCAACTTAGTCCACCTAGTTTCTGATTCATTCCGGTAAACTTCCGTCTCCTCTCCGAAATTAGGGACAGACAATTGAGGAGGGTGCAACACATAAGTTGAAGCCAAGTCCCTTCGACCTCGAACACTACAGCGACCAGATTGAACCAATCCGTGACCACCCCTAAGCTCCTGGTGCCTCCGCCCCCGCCCCTAGTCCATCTGACCTCCGTCTCCGGTCCTCGGCCCCGTTATGGACCTTCGCACTGACCTGGACTGCCCTTTCAGAAGTATTAGCTAAGCGCCTGAAATGCGGACTTAACACACATGCACCATGATGAACAAGACATATGCAACATACGCAATGTATTGCATGTGGGTGCACTGTGCACCCGAGACCTGTCGACCTGTGGGAAAAAACCCATGGGTTGACGGGTTCAGGTTTCCCATGGGTCGGGTGCAGGTCACCCACGTTTGACCTGTGGGTGACCCATGCCATTCTCTAGGTCTATCAGGTCACTGAGAATGTCATTCATGAATCTCTGAAAGGCTGTGGGGGCATTGGAGATGCTCAATGGCATGACTAGCCATTCATAGGACCCATACTGGGTCTTGAAGGCAGTCTTCCATTCTTCTCCTTTGGCAATTTGGATCAGATGGTATGCATGCTGAAGGTCGATTTTTGTATAAATTCGAGCTTTTTGGGGGGCATCTACAAGGTCAGTGATTAGAGGGAGAGGGTACCTATCCTTCTTGGTCACTTTGTTTTGTACATGGAAGTTGACACATAGCCAAAGAGAGCCATCTTTCTTTCGGACAAATAGAATTGGCACCCCAAGCAGAGAACAAGAGGCTCTAATGAACCCCATGTTCAGGTATTCATCGAGGAATTTGTACAGGGTTTCTAGTTCTGATTGTGACAACAAGTATAGGGGTGGATGAGGCATCTTGGTGCTATCTTCCAAGGTGATCTTAAGATCATAGGGTCAGTGGGGTCCTAGAGTGTCAGCCTTTGTTTACTAAAAACATCAGTGAATTCATGATACTCTTTTGGGACATTTTCCAGGTCGACTGGGTTGAGGGAAATGGATGGAATGGATGAGACCTTGGCCGATCATGCCAAAGCAGCATCAATGGCCAAAAGGTCTAGACGGAAAACTTGCGAACCTTCTAGTTTGCAGGCATGTGAAAAGGTGGCTGGATTGACTAGGGCTATTCGCAGAGCTTCTAATTTTGGAGAGGATCCTGGTTGAGGCCGTGGAGCAGCGGCAGGTGCCAGCTGAACCAAAGGCATTGGGATGCACCTAGGGTCACTAGTGGTTTTTCGGAACATAATACTGCCCAATACCCAATCAATCAACGGATTGTAGCAGGTGAGCCAGTTGTGACTGAGTACTACTGATACAGATGAATCTAGTGACATGACTTACATACAGATAGACCGTAGTTGTCCTGATGGAAATTTGATCGGCAGTTCTACAGATTTGGTAATGACCAAGTTAGTAGTGCCATCAAATATTTTGAGGGGAATTGAGTCAACAGAAGTAGTAGGGATTTTATGTTCCCAAACATAGGAGGATTCTATGAAGCAGTGAGTAGAGCCTGAATTGATCAGGCATTTAAGAGGGGTCTCTGAGGAACTCGGCACCAAAACAGAAGATAAGGGGATTACCAAAGAATTAGGATTAAGGAGGGCAGAATGATAGGGCAATGCTATTGACAAGGTCACAATGATGAGATAATCCTATATTTATGAGCTGAAAGGGAATATTCCACCTGGTGTAGTGGTAATCCTCAGTTTATACAAGGTCTACTACCAAGAAATACATGTAAAGCTCACCTGGTGTAGTGGTAATCCTCAGAGATCAAGCTGAGGAGTCACTGTCACACCAGTCACAACCCTATTCCCTACTATGGTGCTTATTACATAACCAAGAACATGAAATGGAGATCATGTAAATGGGAAAGGATTGACCAAACCCTGACATCACCCCCCCTCTCAATGCATGGCATCTCGACATAGGTCTTGGAGAATAGGTTCAGAGAAAACATCCCATGAGATACTCTCTCATTCCATCCCATAAAGAGGAGTGGGGAGAGGATCTACTCAGTTCGACCCTCTTTCTATAATACAGTGGGAGGGTGAATTGGTGGCAGGCAGGTCACATGAAGTTGAAGGTCTGGAATAGTACCTCCTGTGTATCCTCTCCTGCTTCATTATGAGACACTCCTCCTGTGAACCCCTTGAATGTGCATGGAAGCATGACAGAGTTACCAAGGATAATGGGGTCTCCTAGATCACAGGACTGGTGAGCAGTACGCCTCTTCTGCCAAAGAAGGGATAGAGTGGGTCGAGGTTTGACTGGGAGGTTGAGCTGTTTTTCAACCCTCTCAAGGTCCTCTGTGTCGATGGACCAGTGTGATGAGTGTGATGATAGTGGGGTAGTGACAGGCTGGAGAGGGATGAGGTTTTGTTGGCTGGACATGGTAGTGTGGTAGAGGTGGTTGTTATAGGGCTGGAAGGACAGATAGGAATGAAAGGGGTTTATATGAGTGTCAATGAAATGAAATGAAAACATAATGGAGTATAAATGGAAAGAATCAATGTCAGGTGGGATGTCGCTTAGTTCAGGGGGGCAGCTGGGTGTCATGTGTTAGGTGTAGATGGGTCTGGGAGATAGGGCTTCCTGGGGTTTTCCCGTGCTTTGATATCAGAGAGTCGGTTGGAGAAATATGACGATATCCCTATAGATTTACTGTGAATTTATCTATATTTATCTATAGGGAAAGTATTGCCCTATGGCAATTCTACAGGGAGCTGAGTCCCGGGTTTACTCTCCGCTTAGGTGCCGTACCTGGAATCCAGCCTGGGCGCCAAAGTGTCGGTTTGTATGTTTGTGGTCCTCCCACAAGTTAGATATACTATGTAGTGATATGATATAATATATTGTGTTGGGAACCCAACTGTGACCCGGCCTTGCTGTATGACGAGTAGTTGTTGTCCTAGTCCCGAATAGGAAAGTACGCACTCGGCGCTTAACCTTCTGTCAGCGCGAGTGATGGATTTATAGTTGTAGCCTAATGGCTAGTGTGATGGGGGGCAACGATAGAATTACAATTGCTTGTTTTTATGGTTGTACAAATTACTCGTACTATATATGAAATAGGAGATCTAATTATGAGTGAAAACTTCACGGAGTGAAGTTAGAAGCTGTCAAGTCCACGTACCGAGACCCATCCACCGGCAGTGCCGACCGAGCAATTACTCTATATCCACGACCAAGTGCCCGCATTACCCGCATAACACTTGGTGCGCCGGTCCTGGCTCGGCACATTCGCCATCCGTACTCCTCGGCC
>QLPG01010338.1:0-10111 GCA_003314385.1 Gomphus sp. MG54 | reverse complement strand
GGATGGGTCTCGGTACGTGGACTTGACAGAAGGCCAAGAACTAGATGGAAAACAACAATATCACTCTCCTTGACTGGCCTGCACAGTCTCCAGACCTGAATCCTATTGAGCACCTCTGGGCTCATGCAAAAAACAGGCTTAGGAGTATCCAACACCACCCAAGGGAGTTTGCAAATTTGAGAGAGAGTAGAGGAGGTATGGAATAACATACCACCAGAGGTGTGTCAGAATTTGATAGAGAGTATGCCTAGAAGACTTGAGGCAGTAATTAAGGCCAAGGGGGGCAATACCAAGTACTAGAATTGCAACTTACTATTTCTCTGATACCCTCTCACAAAACTGAGTTAATGAGCCCTTGATTTGAATTGCCCATATCTTCATCACCCCTGACTGGAATTATATAATTTTTTAATGGTTGCATAGCCCTGATCAGATTCTTTCTTTGATGAACCAATACCTTTTTCATATATGTTTTACATTCAAAGCTATTCAATGAATAGTCCAAAAGCACCAAACATTGACTCAATTTTGTGAGTCACTGTATATAGGTTAAGAACTGGATGTGGAACAGGGTGGTGTAAGGTATGAATAAGGGATAAGGTATGGAAAGCATGTGGGAGCATTTGTAAGGGCAACCCTCTTGCAGCCTCTTGGAGGTGTCTCGGAGGTGAGCTAAGCAGGGGGAATCCAAAGGTTTTAATTATAACTACTGTCTAATTACATGTGGGGTTCTCACCTAAGCAGGGGGAATCCAAAGAGGAAAGTCTAAAGATCCCACCACTGGTGAACCCCTTTTATACTCTTATGTAAGTGGTCCGTGCACTAGCTGTTAAATTGGATAGACTATACGATAATCTTAGCGTTTGAATCGTCAAACAACTGAGTATATAATTTACCTATACGACAATCTACAGGAGCATATAGGTAAGAAAAACAAATACTAAAGAGCTAGTTAGATATCTTACCTCAGCGTTTGAATCGTCAAACAACTGAGGAAGATGGGAATGGATGTAGCTACTATATACTACTTTAGAACAATGGAATATCTTTAATAGGGAAACAAAAAGAGGGAAAACAAAAGAGTCGGCAAACAATAACAATACCGGGGTGACACATTTTGTCACACTGCCATGTTGCCAACTCCAACACTCCCCCTCAAACCGTAGACAGCCCCAGCTCTACTGTGAAATGCTTTACCTTTGCCGATGGTAGTGCGTTGGTGAGGGTGTCCACCACCATATCCTCCGTTGGACAGTAAACCAGACAAACAGCACCCTTCTCGACGATCCATCGAATAAAATGGTAACATACGTCTATGTGTTTTGTTCGAGCGTGATACTGATGGTCTTTAGCAAGCGCGATGGCCGACTGATTATCAGAGAACATTGTGGTTGGCGAAGGGTTTGTATCGAAAACTTGCTCAATCAGAGAGTGAAGCCAAAGCACCTCCTTCACGGCATGGGCAGCAGCTACGTACTCGCTTTCTGTCATAGAGAGCAATATTATTGACTGACGCTTTGCGCTCCAAGACACAGCTCCACCATTGACAAAGTAGGCATATCCTGAAACAGCGTGCCTGGCCTCAGCTGTGCTGCCATCTGCATCCGCATATCCAATTAGCTCAGTTTGAGTGTTCCCGTAAGTCAACCAAAGTTCTATTGTGCCCTTAAAATAACTGAAAACTCTCTTGACAGCATTCCAGTGCGTAGGGCCAAATTTTATTGAATATCATGATAATGACTGGACTGTGAATGCTATGTCAGGCCGTGTTCCCAATGCAGCGTACATCAAGGATCCGATGGCTTCTCAATATGGTATGTCACGTATTTGTGCCCATTCTTGCGTGGTTTTTGGTGTCTGACCCATAGAAAGCAATAGTCCTGGTTGCATAGGGGTTGACAATGGCTTTAGCTCGTTGTTAAGTCCGCGTGTCAGGCGCTTAGCTAGTGCCTCCGAAGGGGTTTTCCGGGTTAGTGCGAAGGTCCGTAACGGGGCCGAAGACCGAGACGGGGTTGGACGGACTACAGACGGAGACGGAGGCGCCGGAAACTTAGGGTAGGTCACGGAATAGTTCAATCCGGTTGCTGAGATGTTCGAGGTCGAAGGGACTTGGCTTCAACTTATGTGTTGCACCCTCCTCGATCGTCTGTCCCTAATTTCGGAGAGGGGAAGGGAATTCACCGGAGTGAGTCGGACTGGGTGGACTAAGATGATATTCGTACTAGCGAACAGTCTAGTCAACTGGGAGACTATATACATGCAACTGTCTTTGTACTATCTTTTGCTGGTAATAAAACAAGGGAAAAGGAAGTACAAGGGGGTCAATATAAAAGAGAGAACAAGGGAGCGAGGTACGCGATAGTCCTGCGCGTCGGTTATCAAAGTATTGAGTCTCGGTCAGGGACGGACTTGGAGGTGGTGTCTCGGTCGCGACGGGATTGGAAGCGGAAAGTGGACTCTGGGTTGGACTTGTCGGGAACGGAGATTACGGAAAACAATCCTTCGTCCTTTCGGTCAGAAAGGTCTCGGAATAAGGAGGGGTGGTTGTGGGGGTTGTTGAGGGTATGGGCTATAACACTCGTCCAAATTAAAGCATCGGAGAATCGAGGCGATATAAGATCGCTGGGAGAAATGGATGGTATGTCATTCTCTATTGCATCTTATTTCTATGCCTAACAACCAATGTAGCTCGCTGAGGTCAGTAATTTCAACATGTTCCGATATTTTAGCATTGAAATGACCAACAAGCCATGTGGAGGAGGCTGCAATGGTGCAGTCATCAACATAAACAAGGATGATCATGGAACCTTGATCATTTCATCGGAAAAACACAGCTTGGTCGACGTCACATTGTGAGAAAGCTAAGTGTTTTGTCATTATTTCAACAAGTTTCTGATACCAATGCCTCCCAGACTGTTTTAGTCCATACAGCATTTTTTGGAGGTGACACACTTGTCCAGTGGAGTCTGGTGCATGGTAACCAGGGGGCTGTGCCATATAGATCATCTCTTGATCGGTGAGTTCTCCATTTAAGTATGCACCTTTGATATCAATCTGATGAATTTCCATGTCTTTTGCAGCAGCCAATGCAAGTATGGTTTGAATCGAGGCAAGCTTGGAAATGGGGGCAAATGTATCGAAATAGTCAACACCGGGGACCTGGGAGAAGCCTTGTGCAACAAGGTGGGCTTTGTAGCGGACGACATTTCTGGCTGCATCCTTCTTTGCATGGAAAACCCATTTGGAACCAACAATGTTTGCATCTTTTGGTGGTATGGTAAGTTCCCAAGTTCCAGCCTCCTTTAGTAATGCTAACTCTTCAAATATGCCCTTTTCCCATAGTTCCCAGTCAGAACAGCGTCTTGCCTCAGTCAGAGACTGGGGCTCAATAGCCTCAACTTCACTTGTTTTGGCCACCAGTGCGTATTCATCTAATCCTTCAGCTAACATTATCCAGTCTGCTGATCCTTCTCCCTCAAGGATTACTTCTTGATCTATAGCGGTGGGGAGCTGGATTCCAGGAGCAATGATGGGGTCAGATGATCGGTAAGATGAAGTCCCATGTCCATCTAGAATGTCACGGATGTGCTGACTAGGCTTGCACACTCTTTTGACAGGTGTATCCTCAGGTTCAGATTCAGGCAGGCTGACATTTTTGGTGCCAGTATGTGGGGGATCAGTGATGTCAACATTTGGCACAGATGGAGTGGGAGCAATGGAGGGTACGTCAGTTTTCATTTTGATAAGCTCCCAATCCTCCCCCTCGAGATGAGAAGCCAATGGGTTGTTGTTTAGGTAAACATTCTGTTCTACTGTTACTGTCTGCTTGTCAGGCCAGTAGATGCAGAACCCCTTGCTTTGTTCATCAATGCCTAACCAATGGCCCTCTGTGACATGACCTCCTAGCTTATCACCAGTTTTGGTGCATACCCACACCCTCTCGCCCTATTCACAGACATGTTGTAGGTCCAGTTTCTTTTCAAAAGCAGCTTCATACGGTGTTTTGCCATCTACAGCTCTGGTCAAGGTGTGGTTCATTAACCACACCACATGGCATGCCACTTCACCCCACAGGAATCTTGGTAGTCTGCTGGCATGCAAGAGTGCACGGATACATTCGACAATAGTACAGTTGCGGCATTCAGCCACTCCATTGTGCTGTGACATGTCATGTACGGTGAGTTTCTGCACAGTACCCTTGGATTTGAGATGTGAAATAAAATCCTTTCCAAGGTATTTGCTGCTGCGGTCCAAATGGAGTGTCTTTATGACAGCATCAAGCTGTACATTACACCACATTTCATATTCTTTGTATACACCAAAAACCTCATTCTTGGTGTGCAACAGGTACAGGTGAGTTAGCCTGGACATGTTGTCAGTAAAGGTGATGTAGTATCGTTTTCCTCCTTTTGTGGCAACTGGTGCAGGTCCCCACAGATCACTGTGAACCTTTTCGCCAAATTTGGTAGCGCAGGTACCTTCAATCACTTTGGGAACAGGCTTGCAAGTAGCCTTTGCATATATGCAAAACTCACAGAAGAATGGACCCGATGGTGAGTCTTTGAGTTTAACTCCTGTCACAAAGCCTTTAGCCACTAATCTCCTAGCTATTTCAGGTGAGATATGGCCCATCTGACGGTAGAATTGATCCAAGGTCAGTATGTCTGCAGCTATATTTGCTGTCTCAGACTCATGCAAAACACGATAGAGTGTTAAGTCCGCGTGTCAGGTGCTTAGCTAATACTTCCGAAGGGGTTTTCCGGGTTAGTGTGAAGGTCCGTAACGGGGCCGAAGACCGAGACCGGGGTCGGATGGACTACGGACGGAGATGGAGGCGCCGGAAGCTTAGGGTAGGTCACGGAATAGATCAATCCGGTCACTGAGGTGTTCGAGGTCGAAGGGACTTGGCTTCAACTTATGTGTTGCACCCTCCTCGATCGTCTGTCCCTAATTTTGGAAAGGAGGCGGGAGTTTACTGGAAATGAATCGGAAACTGGTGGGAGACTAAATCGATATTCGTACTAGCGAACAGTCCAGTCGACTGTGAGACTATATACATGTAACGTTCTTGTACTAACTTTAGCCGGTCATAAAACAAGGAGGAAGGTAGTACAAGGGGTTAATATAAAAGAGAGAACAAGGGAGTGAGGTATGTGGTAGTCTTGCGCGTCGGTTATCAAAGTATTGAGTCCTCGGTCAGGAGCGGACTCGGGAACGGTGTCTCGGTTGGACACGGAAACGCGGTGTCTGGGATGGACGTGACGGGGACAGGATCCATGGGAAACAGTCTTTCGTCCTTTCGGTCGGAAAGGTCTCGGAACGGAAGCGGGTGGTTGTGGGGGTTAGTGTGGGTTTGTTGAGGGCATGGGCTATAACATAGAGGCCACGTCCTGATTTGGGGATAGTGCCAACCAGTTTGCCATTTCGCTCATGTATGGTGCATTTGCCATCAGCAAAGGTCATGTCAAAACCTGCATCATCAAGCCATCCAACCGATACAAGGGTGTAGCTGACTTCAGGTGAATACAAGACTTCGGTGAGTCTTAGTTTGGAGACGTCAACATTATTTGGTACGTCAACTGTCATTTCACCCATTCCAACTGCTCTGAAGCTTTGCTTATTTGCAGCTTGGAATGCTCTTGGAGTTATCTTGACGTAGTTTTGAACTGTGTCCTGGTAAGGAGTAATGTGCATAGTGTACCCTGAGTCATAAACCTCAATGCAAGGTGAGCTTCCCAGCATTTCTTCAACTTCGACACATACTGCATGTGCATCATTCAGATCAGCATCGAGGTGGTCCGATTTACCACTGGCAAGCGAAAATCCATCGCTCTCATCAGTTTCAGGTGACTGCTCCAACTCGTATTCACTGTCTTGATTGTCGCTGACTTCAGAAAACCAGTCTCCTTTGCCATCTCCAGTATTTTCAGCATTCAAGTCTGAATCAAAAAATTCATCTGCCATGAAGGCCATATCAGATTCAAGGTCAGATGCAACAGCAATGTTTGCGGTGCCACTGTTATTCTGGGATCCGCTTTTATTTGCTGACATCTTGGCAGGTTTGGGACACTTGTCTTTACAGTGTCCTTTGTCACCGCAGTTCCAGCATGCACCATGTGGCATTTGCTCAGGGCATTTGCTTTTCCATTTCGGTAAGACAGACATCGCTTCATCTTTGTCATTTCCTTTTGACATGTTGCCACCAGTATGGCACAACCTCTGCACTACATGACGCTTGTATTCTTCAGAAACCAGCGAGATCCACTCATCGGGGTCGATAGTTTTTGTGGAGCTGTATAATTTTGCACCGGCAAGGAGGTTTGAAGCAAAAGCAGAGAGGTGAGGTGGAAGGGATTTGATGATGGTGGAGCGGTAGTCTTTTTCATCAATGACAACACCGTAAGTGGCCAGCTCCTCCTTCTTTACACGTAACTCATCCAGGAATTCGCACACATTGCCTTTGTCAGGGCACTTGGACTCCATGAATTGGGTACGCAAGTCCGCTTGTGAGAAAGCACCTTTCGAAGAGAATTCTTTCATGATGAGGTCCCACTGGTCTTTCAGGGACTTCTTCCCATGAATTCAAATCAGGGTCAAGTCAGGGATGCGATGCGTGAGGAGGGCCTTGGCAGAACGGTCCTCCCTAATCCACTGGGTAAGTTCAAGCTCCTCATCAGGCTTAGGAGGTGTGCTAAGAACAGGACAAGTAGCTGTGCCATCAAAATATCCCCATAAGCCTTTTGCCTCAATGGCATCCTGGAAACACATGGCAAACGCGGTCCAGTTCAAGCCAGATGGCATGAGCTTTGGGACTGAGGAGGGGAGGTTGGTGGTGGTGAATGCAGTGGACATCAGGGTGAGTACTATTTGAAGTAGGGAGCAGGGCCCATAACCTGTTAAATTAGATAGACTATATGACAATCTCAGCGTTTGAATCGTCAAACAACTGAGTATATAATTTACCTATACGACAATCTACAGGAGCATATAGGTAAGAAAAACAAATACTAAAGAGCTAGTTAGATATCTTACCTCAGCGTTTGAATCGTCAAACAACTGAGGAAGATGGGAATGGATGTAGCTACTATATACTACTTTAGAACAATGGAATATCTTTAATAGGGAAACAAAAAGAGGGAAAACAAAAGAGTCGGTGAACAATAACAATACCGGGGTGACACGGTTTGTCACACTGCCATGTCACCAACTCCAACACTAGCTTACAAATCAATACATCGGAGTTTGTAAAGCCAACTTCCTGGTACTAAGTCCAAGGCTTGGGCATTTATTCTGGGTTCTATTCACCATGCTTTAAGATCGGTCCTGTTTCTGCTCGGTGGTTCTCTCAGACTTAGGCATTTAGCCTCGGAGTTGGTCGGAGTTTGGAATAGGGCCTCGGACCTGTATCAGGCCTCAGAGTTGGTCGGAGTTTGAAATAGAACTTCAGACTTGAATCAGCTTTCAGAGAAGGTTGTCCCCTGACAGCATTGTCCACAATGCTCAATAATAGAACAATGGACACAAACAAAAATAGGACAATAAAATATGGCTGAGCATAAAACAATAAGAGTATGTCCAAAAATAAGACAATAGAATGTGAATGAATATAAAGCAATAGGGTCATACTGAGAATAAAACAATAGGAATGTCCCAAGGGAACATGGAACAGGAGAGTGGATCAGGCATAAAAGAATAAACAAGGTAGAAAGGATGGGATGAAGGGAAGTAGACCAAGTGATGGACCAAATGTACTGAGCCGAGACCATGTACTAGTGAGGAAATTGACTTGTCATGTGTGTGTGGGATTGAATGTTAAGACCATTTGGCTGGTATGACCAAGTGAACTGAGGCTTGGTGTCATGTACTTAACAATTTTCCAATGAACCTTGGGATTATGATTGCAGAGCCAAGGGTAGCCAAGGTCATCTTGTGCTTCCCTAGGTTTGTGACTCCAAATACTGCCTGTTCCAAGTGATCTTGGTACCAGAAGACGATGTCAATTACATGCTGAATCACTCCTCCTTTGTTCAGGGTACCATCAATGTTGTACACTGGTGCAGGGAAAGTCAAGGCGTGCATAGTCAGCCTCTCTGTCACTGTGAACTTGTGGTCTATGAATAACTCAGTGGCTCCACTGTCTAAGAGCATGGCCATGCCCTTGACCTTGGCCATATCAGTGGTCTGAATTTCTACTTTGAGCAAATTCAGAGAGGGGGTGGATGCTGCTACATGTTGTTTTGGGAGGGGCCACTCAGTTTTTCAACCTAGGAGGGGGAGATGGAGATTTTGGCACCTCTGTAGAGGGCGTATCTTTATCATTTGGAGGTGAGGGTTTATCATCTGAGTACTTTTCTGTACCAGAGTCTATGGACAGAGCAGCAAAATTATTAAACAAAGACAGCAAGGGCAAATCCCTGACTTACTGCCTTGGACAAAATCCTCCAGTCATATCACCCAATTAGAAAGAAAAAAATTGCTGCTCCAGCATGCTCACGAGGCAGTGTGCTCATTTTGATCGGGAGCAATCAGGAACTCACCGAGATCTGCCTCATCCGCCGCTGGGGTTTCAAAAATTCCGGTGACGATTGCGAGTGTTTCTCCTCCTCCAGAAACGACGCATAGCGACAATAGCCATCAACCAAACTCCAAAGACAAATATCGTGAACAAGTCAAGGTCCCGCTTGGAGATCTGTCGGACGCGGAGCCAGACGAGGAACAAGCGAATTGGGAAGCGGCCTTGCGCATTCAGGAGGAATTCAACAGAGAGGACATTGAGGTTTCTTCTCAGATGGCGCGTTTACAGGACATGGCCCAAGTCGTGTTTCATTGTCCCATCTGCCTTGAGATCCAACGCGAGGATTTTGTGGCACAGGTCGACGGTTGCAATCAAAAGGTTTGCAGGAGATGTATGAAAGAGATTGTTAACTCAAAATTAGAGGAACATTGATATCCCATCGCGTGTCCTATTTTCCACACTAATAAGGATGTGAAGGATCCAGGCAGTAAGAGAACCTTCACAAGCCATCACTTTGATTATCAGCTTTACTGACACACGTGGGACCCGCAAACGAATGATCTATGTGCAGTTATCACACATGGTCTAATCGAACAGCTTAGCTTGACAGAAAAGCAACACTCGATCTGGACAGCGCTGGAACTGTCCCAGTTTTCTATTATCCTCAATTGTCCCAAGTTCGTTTCCTCCTCTCTCATGTCGGACTGATGTGTGTGCTCACGTCAACCCGATCCTAGGTGCCGCTGCTCCACATTCGTCAACCTCAACGATCACAAGGAAAACAAGCTTCTCAGGTGTCCTTTCCCCGCGTGCAACCACGTCTGATGCAAAGAGTGTCAGCAGCACGTTAAACAGGGTGCCAAACACTCCTGTGACGGGTCCTTGGAGTTGGAGAAGTTGATTAAAACACGAGGATGGCGCCACTGCCCAGCTCTGTAATAAGCGGTTTCAATTGCCGAATTCGTCCAAAGCATGCCCCCCCATGGTGGGAGTCTAAATTATATTTAATCTCCTCCCTTTGCAGGCTGCAAGGCCCCAACTGAAATAATCGACGGCTGTAATCATATGGAGGTACGCAAAATGTAATTGTATATCAAGCATATCATATCGACTCACGAAAATCCTGGACGTTCTTTTAATATTGTAATAATATTTACTCCCAAATTAAACGGGGGCGCGCCTCCTGGGGCGGCTCGCAACATTTCAGTGTACAGCACGCGGCTGCAACACGTAAGCTTCTTCCCCCCAATCTCACCGTCCTTGCTGTAATATGACACTGAAAAACTACTAACATGGGGACAAACTGAATCAAACCAGCCACTTTTGTGATCTTTGTAGCAAGAGCATCGTGCGATCCGCCCTGGAAAGGGACATTAAGCCCGCGGTCGCAAAGCACTATCGGCGGTGCAAGCTGTTTGAATACAAGTAGTAGGAAGCAGGAAGGGGATGATGGTCTTTGAATGGATGTAATAGTTAGCAGTCCATTGGTATGGGCGGGGGCCGCTGACGGGGGATCTACGGAGGACCGTGTGTAAAACATAATCTTTGCTTGTACAACATTTTTCGTTATTTTTGAACCGAGTTTTCTCTAAGGGG
>QLPG01010315.1:0-30681 GCA_003314385.1 Gomphus sp. MG54 | reverse complement strand
TCATTCGCTGAACTCCCATAACATCCATCATCCACACCATCATCTGCACTACCAACCACACCATCTCCACAGTGTCCATGATATCTGAGATATCCGTGACCTCCCGTGTGACCGACAGATAAATGGACAATACTCCGAAGGTCAGGAATCTAGGACCTACCAGGCTGGAGACCGGAATGAGTTTAGCACAATAATTAGAACCCGGATTAAGCGCCCAAGCTTCGGACCTAGTACCAGGAGGTTGGCCCTACAGATTCCGATGTATAGGTTTATTTTCCCGTTTGGATTCCTCCTGTCTAGCCCTCTCCATAAGACAACTCCGGAGGAGTCCAGAGGTTTTCCCCTTACAACTGTAAATAAAGCTTAGGACCTCGAGGGCTCGGTCCTAAGAGAGGGGTACTGTTATGGCCCGTACTCTCACTAAACCCATACCAACCCCCACAACCACCCACACCTTTTCCGAGACTTTTCCAATTGCTCAAAGACCGAATAAACCGATTTCCAGATGTCCGACATATATTCCGAGGTTCCGTGTTTCCGAACCTCCGAAGACTCCGAAGCCAAGGTTCCGATACTTTGACACTGACGCGCAGGACCATCGCGTACCTTACTTCCTTGTTCTCCTTTATATTGACCCCTTATACTCCCTTTCCTCCTTGTTTTATGACCGTCAAAGATAATACAAGGACACTCGCATGTATATAGTCTTCCAGTCGACTAGACTGTTCGCTAGTACGAATATCATCTTAGTCCACCCACTTCCAGCTCACTCCGGTGAATCTCCTTCTCCTCTCCGAAATTAGGGACAGACGATCGAGGAGGGCGCAACACACAAGTTGAAGCCAAGTCCCTTCGACCTCGAACACCTCAGTGACCGGATTGATCTATTCCGTGACCTGCCCTAAACTTCCGGCGCCTCCGTCTCCGTCCGTAGTCCGTCCGATCCCGATCTCGGTCTTCGGCCCCGTTACGGACCTTTGCACTAGCCCGGAAAAGCCCCTTCGGAAGTACTAGCTAAGCACCTGACACGCAGACTTAACACCTCTCTCTGCTGCTAAAGTTGACTCTATCATCCAATTGCTCAAAACTGGTCATTCTAGCCACTACATATCCTCTTACCTTGGTGTCTCTGTTGGCTCTATCTCTACCATTTGCAGGAAACACTGACCTGATATACCCAAGGCCACTGGTGGTTGCCCATCCAAGATATACCCCTCCAACATCTACCATATCATATAGCTCATGCAAAGAGGGAAGATTGAGAATACAACCAAGGGTACCCAGGTGCTCAAAAACATTCTTAATGAACCTATGACATCCAAGACTATAAGGAGGAACCTGAAGCAGGCTGGGATGAAGGCAGTTGTAAAGAGAAAGAAGCCACTTCTTAGTGCAAGGCATAGGAAGGCAAGGAGGGTGTTTGCAGAAGCTCATCTGGAGTGGACTCTAGAGGACTGGAAGAATGTTGTCTGGTCAAATGAGACCAAAATCAATCAATTAGGGTCAGAGGGAAGGAGATGGCTGTACAAAAAGGCTTGAGAGCCTTTGAATGATAGGCTAGTTGAGGGAACACTGAATTTTGATGGATGTTCTGTGATGGTATGGGGTTGAATGTTGTGAGAAGGACCTGGCTATGCTGCCAAAATTGATGGAGGGAAGGATGGGGAGTTGTACAGGCAGATTTTGGATAATGAGCTTCAGGCTAGCCTGGAGTATTATAGTAAAGATTCTACATCATTTTTCAACAGGATAATGACCCCAAGCACATGTGCAAGAAGGCCACTGAGTGGTTTTCTGACCATGGCTATGAGGTTATGAAGTGGCCAGCTCAGTCCCCTGACCTAAACCCCATTGAACACCTCTGGACTATTGTGAAAAAGTGCCTTTTTGACTATAAACACCCCTCTAGTGGAATGTATGAGCTATGGGAGATGATTGAAGTGGAATGGGAGAAGATGCCAGAGGTGTGTCAGAAGTTGATTAAGAGCATGCCTAGAAGGGTGCAGACAGCAATGAGAGCAAATGGGGGCTTTTCCAAGTATTGATATATACCATTTCTTGTTTAAAAAATATGAGGGACAAAACTTTTTAAATGCTTCATTTTTTTAAATAATTAATTGTAGGATGCAAACTTGCATCTCACCCCTGAGAGACCAATCTCAATATATTGTAATTATATATCGATTTTACTACCATTCTGGGCACTTTTGAATTCTCAATTTTTCTCTCATTTATTTGTATTTTTACCCTCAATATTGAGGGAGTTATTCATTCTTTTCTATGTATGCTACTTATGGGCGCTTACCCATGCACGACGTGACGTGCATGGCCAGCTCCCTGGATTGGGACCAGCAGCCTGGCTCAAACCTTCGATAGGGTCAAAGGCCGGTTGCAGGGTATATGCGGGTGAAACACGACCCACGCATGCCTCCCTCCTCAGTTGTTGACTACACTGAGGAGGTGAGTTGAATAATATACTGTACAAGCCTTTAAGGCTAATTCCTCTTTATTCTTTTTATAAGATGAAACAAATAAGTATATTTTCTGAATATACATGAAGTTGTTGACTACACTGAGGAGATAAAATAAATAGATCACCTGTAAATTCTTCAAACCTACTGCAATTCACCCATAATCTCATCAAGGTTATGGGCCCCGCAGACCATACAGAGAAAGTCCCATTGACCATGGGGAGACTAGCTACAGAAGGATCTAACTGGTCTCTGTGGAGAGCTCAACTCATAAGTTATTTCGAGTCCAAAAATCTATTGAAACATATAGAAGGCAAGGCCGACCAACCACTTGATCCTCCCACTTTTCCCAAAGCACATCTCCTTACAGATGATGAGGAGGCCAAGGTAGAGAAGGCTGAGGAGAGACTTGAGAAGTGGCTGGCCAGAGAAGGGCTCGTCAAGACTCAAATATTGGCATCCGTGTCAGATTCACTAGCTTTAATGCTAGAAAAGAAAAAGAATGCAAAAGAGATCTGGGATACTCTGGTAACTGAGATGACGAAGAAACCAAAAATGGTTGTCACCAGCATCCAGAGACAACTCCGGAACATGAAGTGCTTGGAGGATGATGATCTCAGAGAACACCTTGATAGGGCTCAAGATCTCTATGCAAGACTCAATGACATGGGAGCTAAGATCTCTGAAGAAGAATTCCTTGATATAATATTATCCTCATTGCCACCTTCCTACGAATCAGTCATGAATGCCCTCATGACCTCTCTTGAAGAAGTCGGAAAGCCTTTGGATCTGGACAATATCATCCGGGTACTTAAATCATAATATGATAGGTGTAGGACATTGTCCCTTACACAAGAGGACCAAGGCTTCATGGGTACTGCAGATAAAAAGGTGTATATATGCACCAACTGCAAAAAGCCGGGACACACAGTTGAGATGTGTTGGGCTAAAGGCGGTGGCAGAGAAGGCCAAGGGCCAAGGCAGAAGAAAAGATCTCAGTTCAAAAAGATGAAAGGAAAAGGGAAAGCCAAAGCCAAAGCCAATGTAGCTGATGAAGATGAGTCTTCCGGAGGAGACAATCACGGATCTATGGCATTCATCAATTATGATTGTACCGCCTTTATCAGAGACGGAACAGGCGACACTATTATTTTAGATACAGGAGCTAGTTCTCACATGATGCCTCATAAAAACATGTTAGAGAACTACAGAAGCTTCCCGACACCGCGTACGATTCGAGCAGCTGATCAAGGCAGATTTGATGCATATGGAAGCGGTCAACTCAAGATAACTACTAGAATGAGAGGGAAAGCAGTCACATTGACATTGAAAGATACACTATATGCTCCTAAAATCGCCTTCACCCTTATTTCCATAGGCCGATGCAATGATGCCGGTAACCGGACAGAGTTTGCATCACAGAAATGCACTATAAAGAATTCGTCCGGCCATATTTTATTACAGGCACCTAAATTACACGGCCTATATCAATTGGACAATCAGTCAACTCAACATTCCACAAAGCTATGTCTAACCGCCATAGAGATGCACCGCAGGCTAGGGCACATATCATATAAGACCCTTAAACACCTGATGGATTGTGGCATGGTGTATGGCCTAGAGTTATCACAGGCTAGAGATAAATTCACCTGTGATGCGTGTATTAAAGCTAAGATTACATGCAAACCGCTCCCAAAAGAATCAAGTGAGCACTCAAAGAAAATCGGCGATAAAATATTTTCTGATGTATGGGGACCGGCGAGACAAATCACAATTGATAAAAAGTCTTACTACGTTTCCTTCACAGACGATCACTCAAGGGAATCAGTGCTCTATCTTATGAGCACTAAAGATCAAGTCTTTTCCAAATACAAGTTATATGAGGCAATGATGCTTCGGCAGAGGAATGCACGCATCAAAACACTTCTTTCAGATCGAGGGGGTGAATACACAAGTGCTGAATTCAATAACTACCTAGACAAGCAAGGTACTCGACACAGATATACTGTTCACGACACCCCAGAACAGAATGGAGTCGCCGAGCACCTAAACCGCACATTGGTTGAAAAGACCCATGCAATGCTTCTAGATTCAAATCTCCCTAAGTCATTATGGGGATATGCCATTCAGCATGCTAACTATCTTAAAAATCGCACGCATACACGATCTCTACCGGACAAGACACCCTATGAGATGATTCACCATCAAAAGCCGAATTTACAAGATGCTCATGAATGGGGGACGGACATCTATGTTAAAATCAGACAAGACAATAAGCTACTACCTAGAGCCAAGAAAGCTAAGTGGATTGGCCATTCTGCCCAAAGCGACGGCCATTGTATATATTGGCCAGATAGTCGACGGGTATCTGTGGAATGGAATATGATATTTGAGGCACCAAAATTGCCCTCAATCACTCCTATTTTACCTACAGATGATCGTGCAATTATTGGGCCAAAGGCCATCAAATATAGGCTAATACCACCCCCGCCGGCACCTATTCAGGTGCCAGTATCATAACGTGACCTACAGCTGGGTGAGAGCCGCATTGAAGAAATAGTCGAGCGCACACCAGAGAGAGACTTGGAAAATATACAACCGAGTCAAACAGATGTGAGCAGACCTAAGCTCCTCTACTGAGAAGAAGTGAGAGAATCCGTCTATTACATGAAAGAGCTTTAAGGGCCGGCTCTAGTGATAAATCTCAAGCTGGAGAAGCCGCAAATACTAATATAACCACCCTCACTTGCGAAGACATTGAGGATGATATACTCAATGATATCGAACACAGTTCTGATTTTTATATTGAAAAGAACGGAAGCAACAAGGATATATGCGACTACCTAGCAATAAGCACCGAACCAATTAGTGCCGAAGAAGATGATTTTGCCTATCTATCAAATGATTTACAATTACCTACGACGAATAATGAAGCCCTTAATAATTCTACATGGAAGACAGCCATGGATATAGAGATCCGATTGCAAATCAACAAAGGCACCTGGGAACTCACTAAACCTCCTCCGGGTGTGAATATAGTCGGTAGCAAGTGGACCCATGTGATGAAACATAATCAGAAGGGTGATGTAGTTTGTGCAAAGTCAAGACTCGCTGCTCAAGGCTTCACACAAACTTTTGGAGTTAATGACGACGAGACTTATGCACCAGTCGTTTGTATGACATCATTATGCACTATTTGCACTATAGTGGCTAGAAATGATTGGCCAATACATCAAATGGACGTTGATGTAGCATATCTTAATGTACCACTCGAGGAACCTATCTATATGCGTAAGCTGCCAGGATATTTTGAGGAACAACATAAAAATGTATTATTGCTGAAGAAATGCATATACGGGCTCAAACAATCGGGCAGGGAGTGGTATAAGTGTTTGTCGAATGCCCTTTACTCTATTGGATTTAAAAAATCAGTCTCAGATGCTGCAGTATTCTATAGACATAGGGCAAACAACTATGCCATGATTGGAGCCGCCGTAGGCGATCTCACTATTATGGCTATGGATGATACTATACTGCGAGGCATCAAAGAAGATCTCGAAGCTATCTTTAAGATGAAAGATCTTGGAGAAATCCATTGTCTTCTTAACCTGAAGATCAAACGGGATAAATCAGCCTGAATGATAAGCTTCTCCCAAGAGGCATATATTGACAAAATTCTCGACCGTTTTAACCTACAAGATGCCAAAATGCATACAACTCCAATGGATCCTACTCATACACTGTCTAAAGAACAGTGCCCATCCACTGAAGCCGAAAAGAAAGACATGGTAAAAGCTCCCTACCGATAGGTGATTGGTTCACTCATGTGGGCAGCAGTAGCTACCTGTCCGGATATTTCATTTGCTGTTTCCTTATTATCACAGTTTCTAGAGAACCTGGGAATTGCTCATTGGAATGCAGTTAAAAGAGTATTTAAATACTTGAAAGGTACAAAAGATAAGAAGCTAGTCATAGGGAAGAGTCGAGACGGTCTAGTAGGATACTCAGATGCTGACTGGGCCTTACAAGACCATAGACACTCCATATCTGCCTACATCTTTCAAATCGACTCCGGGAGCATCTCATGGAGCTGTCAAAAGCAGACAATCGTGGCACTTTCGTCCACCAAACCAGAGTTTATTGCTATGACTCATGCCACAAAAGAAGCTATTTGGCTCAAGAACTTCATAACTGAAGTTTTCCAGCCTATCAAAAATCCTATAAAAATATATGCTGACAACCAATCAGCTATTACTATAGCTTACGGTAATCAACAACATTCGAGGACCAAACACTTCAACATAAGACTCTATTTCATCAGAGATACAATTGAGAGGAAGAATATTACAATCAAATACCTCTCAACTGACCAAATGCTTGCAGACATACTCACAAAGGGTTTACCAGGACCCAGAGTGAAGATTCTCACCGAAAAGCTCGGCATATATTGAGCTTGAGGGGGCATGTAGGGTGCAAACTTGCATCTCACCCCTGAGAGACCAATCTCAATATATTGTAATTATATATCGATTTTACTACCATTCTGGGCACTTTTGAATTCTCAATTTTTCTCTCATTTATTTGTATTTTTACCCTCAATATTGAGGGAGTTATTCATTCTGTTCTATGTACGCTACTTACAGGCGCTTACCCATGCACGACGCGACGCGCATGGCCAGCTCCCTGGATTGGGACCAGCAGCCTGGCTCAAACCTTCGATAGGGTCAAAGGCCGGTTGCAGGGTATATGCGGGTGAAACACGACCCACGCATGCCTCCCTCCTCAGTTGTTGACTACACTGAGGAGGTGAGTTGAATAATATACTGTACAAGCCTTTAAGGCTAATTCCTCTTTATTCTTTTTGTAAGACAAAATAAATAGGTATATTTTCCGAATATACATGAAGTTGTTGACTACACTGAGGAGATAAAATAAATAGATCACCTATAAATTCTTCAAATCTACTGCAATTCACCCATAATCTCATCATTAATATCTCGATGAATATTGAGAGTTACATAATCACATTGATTGTAACCACAAGTTCAGAAGCAGGGCTATCTCCACTAATTACATCATATTTTTTTATTATGTAATCCTGCCGTTATTTACAGTACAACACAAATGTTCAAAACACTTGAATGGTTTTGTCTCCTACTGTACATATAAAATCACAGTAAATCCTAGGAAAATAATCCCCTATTTGCCCCACCAACTCTCCGATATAATAGCATGGGAAAATCCCAGGAAACCCTATCTGCTATACCCAACTACAGATTAAAAGTCTTAAGGCTTCTACATGAGGAATGTGAGGAACAAGTCTTGGAACCTGCTGGCAGGTGCAGTTGGACTTAGGGATAATGAGATATCAACATAGTACAGAGAAAAATAAAATAAAATGGTATATTGACAGCACTGTTTGTGCAGTCCTATTGGCAGTTGGCAGCAGGTTTTTTTTTATCCGGTAAATTTATTGGTAAATTATCCAATTTTTTTGAACCCGTAAATTTACTCATAAATCTGGCATAAATCTACTTACCACTACACTTACTTCCACTTATCAGCAACTTACCCATAAATTTCATGCTCACAGGCCCCTGCTTGATGGGAAATCTTGGGCATGATCTACTAGGTGTCTGCACACAGTGTGCAGGACCAAATTCATAATTTTTTGTCCTCACACCTCTTGCTGGGGATGTGTATACTCCTTATTTGGTGGCCAAATCAGTCATATGGTGTCTCCTAATGCTGTTTGAAGACTAATTAATATATATATGCATTATTTACAATTTATTCTTTTTATTCTATAAAGTGAGTAGGTGTTTACACCTTGTAGCTAAGTTGCCTTGAAGAAAAAAAGGTCTATTCTGGGAGGGACCAGCAGGTAGGATCTGACCCAAGCACCAAAGTGCAGCCGAGGTGCCGATGGGCACTTAGCTAAAGTCCTGGTCCAAGCTAATTTACAAAATTTACTGTCAGGCTTTGGTAATGCTGAGGATGTGGGCTGGGAACAGCCCAGTCCTACAACAGAGGAGGTGCTCGGAGAGTGCCAGGGTGCCAGCCCAAGTCGAGGACCTTATAGGGGAAAGGGAAGGTAAGGGGCCTAAGCCTAGTTGATACCCAGAATGAGGAAGTATGTACATGCATGTCTTACTTATATAGGTTTAAGAAGTGACATGTGGAATAAGCAATGTGGGACAATAAGGTATGCAGAGCATGTGAGGGTATTGTCCACAATAAGTAAAATTAGAATGGAGGAATGTAAATGGGGGTAGGACAATGAAAATAGAATAATGGGAATGTGACCAAGGATGGGACAATAGGGAGTGCCTTATTATGAAACAATAGGGTTGTGGCCGAGGATAAAACAAGGAGAGGATGTCCTGAGGTGGGGCAGATCAAGGAATAAGGAGCAATTGAGATGGGATTAGTGGATGGTAAATGAGGAAGAGTGGACCTAGGATGGAAATGAGGAATGGGGAATGAGGAGGGTGGATGTGCTGAGCTAAGACCGGCATATCAAGTGACTTGCATGTGGCTTGGACACTTGCTTGTGGGTGGAGACTGACTGCTCAGTCGGCACTGCTGATTTACTGGAATCTCGGTACATGTACTTGACATTTACCTACCAAATGGGTAAATTTTCACCGGGTAAGCATACTTACCTTGTGAGAGAACCACAATTCTATAAACCAGCACTTTGGTGCCCAAGCCAGTTTCCCACAATGGTGCGTAAGCAGAGACCAAACCTGGGACTTAGCTCTCAGGAGATCAGCAATAGCACAACAATTTCCCCAGTGATAAATGTAATAAAAATCATAGTAAAATCCTAAGGATTATTATCCTATTTTCCCAACCGATTCTCCAATGTTCTGGACCAGAGAAACCCCACAGAAGCCTAATCTGCCTGTCAAGTCCATGATACCAAGCTCTGGTTCACTCAGCAGTACCGACCGAATGACCCTTACCAATTAATCTCATACACCAGTGACAAGTCATTCCTCACTAGTATGTGGTCTTGGCTTGGCACATTCGGCACATCATTGGGTTCACTCTCCTCATCCCATCTCCTTTATTCTTTATTATTCTTTCAGTACTCATCCTTTTCCTTACCCATTTCCCTTTGGGATATTTGTTATTTACTTATTATTTGGTCATGGCCCTATTGTTTTATGTTCAGCCACTTTCTATTGTTCTATTGTCATCTACTTTCCCATTATTTTATTCTCAGGTATATCTTATTCTATTCTCACTTAAATTCCTTATTTTATTCTTGATCATTGTGGACAATACCTCCACGTGCTCAGCATACCTTGTTGTTCTCCATTCCTTATGCCACCCTGTTCCACATCTTGCTTCTTAACCTATATAAGTAGTGCATGCACGTAGATAGTTCCTCATTCTAGATATCAACTTGCCATAAGCCTCCCTGTCTTCCATCTAAAGTTGTTACTTGGGCCAGCACCCTCAGCACCCTTCCAGGTACTTCTTCTCTCAGAATTCAGTGGCATGCATAGAAATTAGGGTGCAATGCATGAGTACATTGAAGCCAAGCCACCCAGATAGGTCTCCAGGACTTGGCCAATTTCCCACCAGTATTGTTGGCATTACCAATCCCTGACACTGCCACACCAAACTACACTTAGGTGATAGGAATGTTGTAAGCTGATGTCAAGTATATGTACTGTGTATTGGGTAACTCAGCAGTGCCAACTGAATGATCAGTCTAATTCCACAGGCAAGTGACCAAGCTACATACAAGTCACTTGGTATGTCAGTCTCAGATCGGCACATTTATCATCCACATTCCCCATTCCTATCCCTCATCCATTCTTCCCCCATTTATTATCCATTAATCCCCACCCCATTTATTCTTTTTTTTCTCTGCCCATTTTACCTCAGGACATTTCTTCGTTGTTTTATCCTTGGCCATGACCCTAT
Organism: Gomphus sp. MG54; assembly: GCA_003314385.1. NCBI lineage: Eukaryota > Fungi > Basidiomycota > Agaricomycetes > Gomphales > Gomphaceae > Gomphus > Gomphus sp. MG54. Next base: position 20,269 of record QLPG01010315.1, on the reverse strand, counting down.
TGTTTTATATTCAGTCATTTTCTATTATCTTATTCTTGGCCACATTCCTATTATCTTATTTTCATTGTTCTATTCTCATTTTCATTCCTTTATTCTATTCTTGATCATTGTGGACAATACCTCCACATATTCTTCATACCTTATTGTTCTCCATTCCTTATGCCATCATGATTCCACATCTCACTTCTTAACCTACATAAGTAGTGCATGTATGTAGATAGTTCTTCATTCTGAATATTGACTAGGTTTACACCTTCCTGTCTTTCCTTCTCCCATCTGAAGTGCTTTACTTGGGCCGACACTCTCAGCACTCTCCTGGGTATCTTGTCTGTTCCAAATTAGTGGCATGCATGGAAAGTAGGGCACAATGCATGAGTACATTGAAGCCAAGCCACTTGGATCTGTCTACAGGACTTGGCCGATTCATTGTGAAGTCAGCACTGTTGTAATAGTGCTCAGCCCATGCATTGTGAGCATCCTCAGTGCCTAACAGCTGATCATGATAAGATTGGTCCTTAGAGTCTGAGAATGCTGCAGAAAAGAGTCCAACTGCAAAATGAAAGAAAGAGGATGTGGATGTGGGGATACTGGTTGCTGAACAGGACAGTATGAGGAAGTGTGTCATAATATATATCCCTTCACAAAAACATAGCATCTCTCATGTCTCATATACTGCCCCTGTGGTGGCACTTGTGTTTCAAAGGTCGGCACCTTAGTCATACCAAAATAAATGCCCTGTGGCAGTGCATGAAGAGAAATATCCATGTTTTGCTAGAGTAAAATTCCCTATTTCTATGCAGAAAAAAAAAACTTAGAGGAGGATCAGCCCATGTCATCATACATCAATATGATTTAGATGTCCTGTAACCTCCTTGCTTATATGTGAAAAATCATTCCATATTCTGCACATCCAGCCACTCTATTGAGAAATCTCCTGGAATCCTTCATAACCCTGGTCAAGAAACTCCAAATGTCTGCAGTGTAGATACCTGTTCTAATTTACTTTCTCATAACAGTGACATCCCAGGACTATAAAACAAGCTCATCCTCATCAAGGAACTGAGCAAACTCAACAATTTCATAATCTGTAGTAAACTCAAGAAGCTCAACACTACGATAGTGATCTCAAGATGTTTATTCATAAATTCCAAGTAAGGAGGGTTTATATTTTCCAGCATGGATAAATTATATCAATCGTTCTTAGATGAAGTCAACACCATCTCAGGTATTGTCTTCTGTTCTAGAATTTTCATTGCTGATGATGATCATAATGGCAGGGTAGAATTAGACTGGCACCATAATATTAGTTAGGTTTGCTCTTTTCTCTGCCACCCTAACTCATTATCCTAACAGATGTTAAAGAGACAAATTCTAGTTTTAACTATTAAGCTATTATATTATTTTCCTGTACACTATAATATTTCCACGAATTTGTTCGCCTTAAAAAGTATCTTTCAAATTTACCAAAAACCTACCCATCATTCTACCAGCAACGTGGTCCAAAAAATCAGCAGAGCATATACTAAGCCTTGGAATCACACCTGCAAATTAATTGATTACATCTAATCAGCCAGTGACAGCAGTAGGTTCCACATCCTAATATCTCTTGGTTACTGCATGGGGACTATGCTCCCAACATCACTTCTTCTCTAATAACAACTGTGCCACAGATGTGAAGTTACCCTCTAAGTAACCTAGTGGTGCCAGAGCAAAGCTGTCGGAGTCTTGGAGTAAATACTATGGATGGTGATTAAATGTGCATATGTGTATTGGAAGGTAATGGTGCGGTTGGCTTATTTGCATTATACCACACAATGGTACACATCATTGTGTCTATGTGCAGGACCCCACTTGAGACTTCTGTGAAGAATGTGCTTGCTATGTTATCTGGTATTTTATTATATACAGTGACTCACAAAACTGAGTCAATGTTTGGTGCTTTTGGACTATTCATTGAATAGCTTTGAATGTAAAACACATATGAAAAAAGTGTTGGTGCATCAAAGAACAAATCTGATCAGGGGTATGCAACAATTAAAAAGTTATATAATTCAAATCAAGGGCCCATTGACTCAGTTTTGTGAGATGGTATCAGAAAAATCAGAATCTGATGCTCCATCTATTATATAACATGCACCCCTTGATACATGGTTACTATGGTAACCTTATGTTTTATGAGAACTCAAATTAAGCTATTTAATCCCCTCCAATATGTCCAGACCTTTACTACACTCTAATGCACCCCACTTCGTCTGCTCAAAAAGAAAACATCATTTCCTTGACCTCTCATGGTCATTCCACTCATACTATTGCCTCAAGACTTGGCCTCAGCCAGTCCACAGTATCCAGGACTCTCAGAACTCTTCATCTCAACCAGCCCTGCTCTTCTGGAGGTCATCCCCCCAAGCTTTCCTCTAGAGATTAACATGCTATTTTATCACAAATTGCTACTGGCAGAGCTGTCAATGCTACTCAGGTCACCAAATACATCAATACAATTATCCTCCACCCAGTCTCCTCAGAAACTGTCATGATTTCTCTACTCCTCTATCTATTGCTTGTTATTGGACTCTGCTACTCCACTAGACCATATGTACAGTTCTTAGATAATTAGTTACAGCTCAGTCTTGAGCTGGTCAATACACCGACAAGTATCATTGCTCATTTCCCTCTTCTTCTCCCAAGTATTGAAGCTCTTGTTGTTGCTGACATTAGCTCAAGACTATCATATCCCTACAACACCCCATCATGGATGTTGATCTTTTACAACAAATTCTTGCAGGCCTGCAGCAAAACAATGCAGACCTGACTGCAATGGTGAACAACCAGACACGTTATCTTAACCAATACCTAGCGATACTACAAGCCCAAACACCCCAGCTGACATCTACAGCCACATCCTCTATCCCATCAGCTGGAAAAATTGCAAGACCAGAACCATTTGACGGCTTATCAGAGAAAATTCATATCTTCCTGCAGGAGCTCTACCTGAACTTCGAGGACAATGCATCATATTTCAAAGTGGACCATATGCGAAAGATCCGCTCTGCCTTATCCTATATGAATGTGAAGTTTGCAGCCCAATGGGAAAGTCATGTCACAGGGGAACTGGAAGCAGGAACATGCAGCTACCAGAGTTGGGAAGAATTCCGTACTGAGATGCTGATAACATTCTATGATCCAAATAAGAAAGAAATGGCTCAATGAAACCTGGAGCAGCTAAGACAAGGAGGAAGGCCAGCAACAGAGTTCTTCATAGAGTTTGAGGAACACAGGTCACAGGCAGGGTACAATGATGAAGGATATGTTGCCTTGCTCAAGAGGAACCTGTCCCCACAGGTGGTGGAATGGATTTACACACTGGAGACCATTCCAACAATGTATGACAAGTGGAAGTCATATCCCCTCTGTTTTGACAGCCAGTTGCATGAATACCAAGCAATGAAAAGGGGGACTATAGGACTAAGGATATGGCAGGCTCTAAGGAACCCACAATATACTCCAGCTTAGCCACTTGCTCCCCTACCTACTTTGGGACCACAGCCCATGGAGATTGATCAGGCTCAAGGGATGCCAGTGAGGGTGGTGACATGCTTCAAGTGCAGAGAGCAAGGACACATAGCATGAAACTGTCCCAAACCTTGAGATTTGCAAAAGGTTAGAGCAACAATGGATGGGTGGACAAAAGAGGAGAAAAAGGAGGTGCTGGACATGTTGAAAAAGGAGGATTTTCAGAAGGGGCAGGAGTGAAAAAAATGTCCTCCTTACCCTGGATATCTGTAAACTACTTCACCCCACTAGCAGTTGAAGAAAGTGCAGAGCAGGAATCTGAAATCATCCCAGAACAACCATTGAAAGTCAAGAAGGAGAAGAAAGAGAAGAGGAAGTGAGAAGAGAAGGCAGTGGTGGTAGAAGAGGTGAAGAAACCCAAAAAGAGAATAACAGAGTGGGTGTTGTAGAGGATACACCAAGACAATAAGTCAGGGCAGGAAGTGTTGAGACAGTGGACACACAGTGGAAGGAAAGGAGAAATGATATCAGAAGTAGTGGAAGCCATACAAGGGATGAGAAGAGAGGAAGGCATAGAAGTGGTCAAGGAGCTTAGAGGAAGGAAACAGTGGATCAGATGAATCAACCAATCTTCAGTGATGATACCCACCACTGTTGAAATACTGACAGACAAAAGGGGAGTATGGTTCTTGGCTTTCTGAGAAATAGACTGTATCTCCTATTGCATATGACTGAGTATAGTTTGGATGGGATCTTCTTCTGAATGAGAAATGTGCTGGAGGGGGTATGCAAAGATAATCATATGTTAATGGTTCTGCCTGGATCTGTGTGTCATGGGTGTTGTAGCATTGCATGAGAATGAGCTCTGAAGAAGACATAATGACAATTTGGGAGTCTGAAGATTGAAGTGCTGAATGGAATGGTTGGCTGTGTGATATGGCGACAGTGAAGGTGATATGGGATGAGCGCCATTAGAGTCAAATTTGGAACATAGTTGAGATCAATTGCTTTACTGTTAGCAGGTGTAAGGATAGTGTGAGGGCAGATACAGGTGCAGGTGCAAGGGTGGTGGGTGCAGGTACACGTAGGGGTGTGGGGGCAGGTACAGGTACAGGTGCAAGGGCAGGTACAGGTATAGGTGTGAGGGCAGTGGGTGCAGGTGTGGGTGCAGGTGCCAGGGCAGTGCACTGGTATGCAACAGCAGGCATGACTGATAGAGCATAATGGCAGGTGTAATAGGTGCACAGGCACAAACCCACACAGGTGGCAGGTATGAGGGTGGTGGGTGAAGGTACATGTAGGGGTGCAGGTGCAGGTGCAGGTGCAAGGATGGTGCAAGGATGGCAGGTGCAGGTGTGGGTGCAGGTGCGAGGGCCGTGCACCAGTATGCAATGGCAGGTGCACCAGTATGAAATGGTGGGTGCAATACATAAAGCATAATGGTGGGCATGACAGGTGCACAGGCACAAACCCACGCAGGCACAACAAAAGCCCTGAATTACTGCGCATGCTGGCACAATAATGAAATGACCTGTATAAATAAAAAAAAGAGTCGCCACACATGCTGGCCCGATGAAGAAATGACCTGTGATTGTTGTGCATGCTGGTACAAGGAGAAAAGGATCCATGGCTAGTGTTAGGGAATAGGGAATGCTCCCTATTATTTTTTATCATTTTTTCGAGCCGAATCAGCCTGCAGAATCCAAACCTCTCCTCAAGAAAATTTCCACCTAAATCAGCCATATCTTGGCAACAAAAAAATATTATAATATTTTTGGTCAGCCAATTAAGAGTGAATTACCTCCAGTAATTAACTCTTAATTATCAAGGAGATTGAGCCAACAGATAATCATAAAAACATCGATATTTTTGCCTATCAATGTGTGGACCCACACTGTACAACAACTATGGAGCCAATTACCTAAATCTATGAAAGTGGCTCCCAACTCCTGGCTCAAGTTCTCAGTCCACAATATACAACAAATTCCTGGATTTATATAATACTAATTACATAAATGGTCAGTCCAGAAGCATGGCTTACATAATATTAATATTTCATGACATGACCAGTCACGGGAGTACCAGTTGTGGGAATATTATATTTCTTTATTGTAAAAGTAGTGACAATGGTGACATAATGACTCCACCAGCTTCTAAGGCATTTGTTAAGTCCGCATGTCAGGCGCTTAGCTAGTACTTCCGAAAGGACTTATCCGGGTTGGCGTGGAGTCCGTGACGGGGCCGAGGACCGAAGGTGGAGTCAGACGGACTACAAATGGGGGCGGAAGCGCCGGGAACTTAGGGTCGGTCACAGATTGGTACGATCCGGTCACTGAGGTGTTCGAGGTCAAAGGGACTTGGCTTCAACTTATGTGTTGTGCCCTCCTCGATCGTCTGTCCCTAATTTCGGAGAGGGGACGGAAGTTTACTGGAAATGAATCGGAAACTAGGTGGGTGGACTAAGTTGATATTCGTACTAGCGAACAGTCTAGTCGACTGGGAGACTATATACATGTGACTATCCTTGTACTATCTTTGCCAGTCATAAAACAAGGGAAAAGGGAGTACAAGGGGTCAATATAAAAGAGAGAACAAGGGAGTGAGGTACGCGATGGTCCTGCGCGTCGGTTATCAAGGTATTGAGTCTTTGGTCGGAGACAGACTTGGGGATGGTGTCTCGGTCATGACGGGAACGGCAGCAGGAACACGGATTCTCGGTTGGACTTGTTGGGAACGGGAACTACTGAAAATAATCCTTTGTCCTTTCGGTCGGAAAGGTCTCGGAGCGGAGGCAGGTGGTTGTGGGGGTTAGTGTGGGTTGTTGGAAGCATGGGCTATAACAGCATTCCAATACCTTCTGAACACCTCCACAAGCTTCATGAAGGAATTGCGTTATCAGGAGATTACATAATTAGCTTAGAATTAGTATAAAAGAAGCTAGTTATGTAGCATAAAATAACAATCATTTTCACCCATCTTAATCCACAGGATTAAATAAGTGCCAGCAGCACTCTCATAAGTGGACCGAAGTCTGCTTAGGTAACTGGTCCAAAGACCGGAAGCCACACTCAACAACAGGTCCAAAGACCTGTTGAATAAGGTTCGTTCCAAAGAGTGAACCTTAACCTTGCTACCAAAGTGGCAGGCTACCTCTTTAAAAACTAAAGTTTGATAAAAAAATAGAAAAGTGGAAATAAACGTAAACCAGTCTAGAACTAATAGTTTAACACTCTTAAACTATTAATTCTATATGTAATGAGCGAGATGTCTGACAAGACCTCCCTTAAATATTCTCTTTAGACAAATGACCCGCATCAGAATTAATAAAGACATTTTGCATGACTATGTGAGATTTCATTCAATCTGTATTGCAATACTCTTGTGATAACAGATTACGTGAATCTCCAGAGTATAATTTCTTAATTGGGTTCTACATAAAAATAGCCCGTGCAGGTGTATTTTGTTGTCCTCCTGCATCTTGTCAGAGAACTTGACTTGCCTTGGTTCACACCAAAGTTTTGTCACAGCTTCTCGGGTTCCAAAACAGCTAGCAGAGATCTCCAGAGGGTCTTGATCTAGGGAAGTTGAACATATGCTGGCACAACAGGAAGACTAACTAACAAGTCTGAGACCTCTGTCTTACCTTCTTCTTGCAAAGAGGAAGCCCCACCAATTATGCATGCTAGCACAATGGCTAGGATGATTGCAGGGGTCAATTACCTTCTTCTCACCACCTCTTTTGGACAAGACCACGGGTGGGAGGGGCAACAAACGAACAAAACAGGTGCTCCAAACAAACACAAACTCCTCCAACCCGGTACATTGGATCACCCAGTAAATAGGCAATGGTCAATGAGGACATTGATCTTAAAAGGAGGGGTAATGTCATGATTTCTCTACTCCTCTATCTATTGCTTGTTATTGGACTCCCCTACTCTGCTAGACAGTTCTTAGATAAAAGCTCAGTCTTGAGCTGGTCAATACACCAACAAGTATCATTGCTCAAATCCCTCTTCTGCTCCCAAGTATTGAAGCTCTTATTGTTGCTGACAGAAACAATCAGAAGAGTTCTCAGGAAACATTCATTCAAGGCTGTGGTAAAGAAGAAAAAGCCCTTCCTCATGCAAGGAATAGATCACTGAGGTTGTCCTTTGCTCTGAAGTACAGAGAGTGAACTGTTGTTAAGTCTCAGTAATGCCGATATTGTCAAGCCCGCAACACCAAGTACCGACTCACTCGGGAATACCGACCAACCGGCCCTTACCTGCACCATCACGCGGCCTTGGCTCGGTACATCCGGTACATCGTATAGACCACTCCTCTCGCACATCCCCTTTCATTGTTCCTTCACCCCCTATCCACTCCTTGACCCGTTTCCCCCGAACAACATGACGGCCACTCATTGTTCTGGCCATTGCCATTGTTTTATCTTAGGCCATCCTCTATTGTTCTATTCCCGCCCACCATTTTATTATCTTATTTTCAGCCATACTCTATTATTCTAATACCGCTTACATTCCTTATTCTATTTCTGATCACTGTGGACAATGCCTCCATGTGGTTGCCTCATACCTTATTGTCTCCATTCCTTACGCCACCCTTTTCCACATCTTGCTTCTTAACTATAAAAGTAGCGGGATGTATGTAGATAGTTCTTCACTCAGAATATCGATTGATTCGCATCCCTTCGTCTGCTCTCTATTTCTAAAGTCCTTCGCTCAAGCCGACGCCCTCGGCATCCTCTCAAGGTTCCTCTCACCATCCAAATTAGTGGCACGCACCGAACAGCAGGGTGCAACGCAAGAGCACATTGAAGCCTAGCCACCCTGTAATGGTTTGCAGGACTTAACCGATATCTTGGCATCACCGAATCTTGACAGATATTGAGAACGGGAGTCAGTTAAGTCCTGCAGACTATTCGAGGTGGCTTGGCTTTAACATGCTCTTGCATTATTCCCTGCTCTTCCGTGCGGGCTACTAATTTAGACTGAAGAAAGACCCAGGATGGTGCCGAGAGTGTTAGCCCAAGTAAAGGACTTTAGACTAAAGAGGGGGAGTATTAGGACTCAGTAAAGCTGAGGAGTTGGTCAAGTCCTGTAGACTGTTTTGGGGTGGCTAGGCTTCAACGTACTCATGTGTTGTGCCCTGCTGTTCTGTGCGTGCCACTGATTTAGACAGGAGAGAGGCTCGCAAAGGTGTTGAGGATGTTGGCTTGAGTGAAGGACTTTACATAGGGAAGAGGCAGACGAGAGGGTGTGAACCAAGTCGATATTCAGAGTGAGGAACCATCTACATACATTCACTACTTATACAGGTTAACAAGTGAGATGTGGAATAAGGAATGGAGAACAATAAGGTATGTGGAGAATATGGAGGTATGGTCTACAATGATCAAGAATAGAATAAGGAATGTGAACAAGAATAAAACAATGAAAATAAGATAATAGAAATGTGGCCAAAAATAGGATAGAGAGTGACCAAATATAACAATAGGGTCATGGCCAAAAATAAAACAATGGCAAAATATGCCGAAGTAGAACGGGTTGAGAAATAAGGAGTGGACAGGGTGGGATTAGCGGATAATGAGTGGGGAAGAGTGGATGCGGAATATGATGAGATTATGAGCAAGTTACAGTAGGATTGAAGAATTCTTCTGGCAGCTATTTAATTTATCTCCTCAGTATAGTCAATAACTAAGTGTATATTCAGAAAATATACCTATTTAATTTATCTTACAAAAAGAATAAAAAGAAAATTAGCCTTAAAGGCTTGTACAATATATTATACAACTCACCTCCTCAGTATAGTCAATAACTGAGGAGGGAGGCTTTGCGCAGGTTGTGTTTCACCCACATATACCCTGCAACTGGCCCTTGACCCTATCGAAGGTTTGAGCCAGGCTGCGGGTTCCAAATCTAGGGAGCTGGCCACGCGCGTCGCGTCGTGCATGGGTAAGCGCCCATAAGTAGCGTACATAGTAGAAAATGAATAGCTCCCTCAATATTGAGGGTAAAAATACAAATAAATGAGAGGAAATTTTATAATTTAAAAGCACACAGAGTGATACCAAAATCGATATATAAATACAATATATTGAGATTGGTCTCTCAGGGGTGAGATGCAAGTTTGCACCCAACAGAATAAGGATGGGGAATGTAAATGGTGAATGTGCTAAGCTGAGACTGATGTACCAAGTGACATATGTGTGGATTGGTCACTTGCATGTGGAATTGGACTGATTGTTTTGTCGGCATTGCCGAGTTACTAGGTGCTCTGTATGTGTACTTGACAACTGTAGAGGACTGGAAGAGGGTCATTTGGTCAGATGAGACCAAAATCAACAGGTTTGGGTCAGATAGGAGGCAGTGGGTCTGAAAACAGAAGGAGGAGGGGTTGATTGAGAGAGAGGTGCAAGGGGGTGTAAGGGATAGAAAGGTGTTGGCCAGCTTGTAGAGATTGAGGGGAAGGTGGATGCTGATCAGTTTGTATCCATTTTGGAGGACCACCTGCCGCCCAGCCTGGAGGAAAGTGGAATTCCTAAGGACCAGGTAATTTTTCAACAGGACAATGACCCAAAGCATAAGTCAAAGAAGGCCAAGAACTGGATGGAAAAAAACAATATCATTCTCCTTGACTGGCCTGCACAGTCTCCAGACCTGAATCCTATTGAGAACCTCTGGGATCATGCAAAAAACAGGCTTAAGGAGTATCCAACACCACCCAAGGGAGTTTGGCAAATTTGGAAGAGAGTAGAGGAGGTATGGAATAACATACCACCAGTGGTGTGTCAGAATTTGATAGAGAGTATGCCTAGAAGACTTGAGGCAGTAATTAAGGCTAAGGGAGGCAATAGCAAGTACTATAATTGCAAATTACTATTGATCTGATACCCACTCACAAAAATGAGTCAATGAGCCCTTGATTTGCCCATATATTCATCACCCCTGATCAGAATTATATAACTTTTTAATGGTTGCATAGCCCTGATCAGATTCTGTCTTTGATGCACCAACACTTTGTTCATATATGTTTTACATTCAAAACTATTCAATGAATAGTCCAAAAGCACCAAACATTGATTCAGTTTTGTGAGTCACTGTACATCCTGCAATTTGGATGTCACTCTATGATCTGGAACAGGCTTGTCACTCCCAGTCTAGCTATGTCAATAAACGGCTATGACAACTCATCTGGCCAGTTTTTGTCTGGGGATGATGCTCAACTCACTGCTTATGACTTAGAATTCTCTAATATAGCCTCCATTTTATTTGCACATACAATCATGTTAATCCAAATAGTTTTTACAGATTTCCCAGCAATTGTGCATGATTGTCACCTTCTGGGGTGTATGCTCAAGGAATTGGACTATGTTTCAGACACCTCTTCTGGGCGGCAGTCCCTCATCTGTAACATGGTGTTGGATTATAGTCTAACAGCCTCAGTTGGGCTTGGAATCAACTTCAATTCTCAGTGTTGATATACATACATATGGGCTGGTTCCATAAATAAGTGTGTAGTTTATGCATATATTAAGGTTTCTCATTTACTTAAATCATTTAGTATCTGCATTCCCTACAAGCTGTACGTCATATTGTTATCTTTTGAGATTACCAAAGAAGTGTCTTGTGCACTGGGTCTTTCACTGGCCATTGTAAGTCAATATGATTTCGGATTGACACTACTCATTTTTTGTCAGCTCAGTGAGCCTTGAACTAAGCATAGTACCAGTCCCTGAGATTTAACTAGACCAACATCACAAACCAGATATTTAGTCATCTCACAACCTGAAGGGTAGTAGTGCTTGGGTTCGTGAGGGTTTCATTGAAATACATCTACTATTCTATTGTCATGACATTGTTCATTCTTAAGTTCCACTGAATTTGGATTGAGAAACATGTTTTGGGTACCGTTCACCTAACTCTTTGATCTTGGTTTCCAATCAAACAAATATTAGACCAGCCTGTGTATCTGGCATTGCCAGCCAATGGGGTTGCCTTGTTTTCTGGCCTGCTAGTCATTGCTGACCTCCAGATCTTTACATTTACTTTCTGAAAATTATGTTATGGGAAGACTAGTTAAACCCCCCTCTCCCTGACCCTCCACTCCACAATCCCTCCCTCCCCTGTGACATGAACCCACTCACCACTTGGGTCCAGCACACCCCTGAGATGTGTAGCATGTATGGCTCTGCAGACTCGAGTATGCTAGGGAGCGGAACAACCTGGCCTGAATTATATCCAAAACATGTTCTGGGTTTAGAGAATGAATGTCGGTAAAACCCACAAAAATCAGGAGGGAAATAGCAAGGTACCAATAGAGAGTCTGTAAGAATCCAGTCCTTATTAAAAGATATGGACACAAGATGCTCCTCTGGGACAACAATTTGAAATACACCTGGGAAGATTTGGGTAACTCAGCTTCTGGTTGGCAATGCAATGGATGCAGATTCGGCCAATGGAGTTGATTCACTGGTGATGAAATTCCAGATATGCACTGAACAATATGATGAACCAAAGATGACTTGAGTCCTACCAAACGAGAAGGCAACAGATGTCACATAAACATTATCTCCCTCCAGTATATGTTCTGATATCCCAGTAGTTGTATTCCATATCCGGACTGAGCTGTGTTTGGAGCCAGACACAACATGTACACTATCAGCTGAGAAAGCAACACACGGAATGCCATCTGAATGTCCCTCCAGTATGTGTTCCACCTTCCATGTTGTGGCATTCCAAATCTGGACAGAGTGGTCCTTTGAACCAGAAACCACACGTGTGCCATCATGTGAAAATGCAACGCAGAACACTGAATCTGAATGACCCTTCAGTGTGTGCTTTAACTTGCCTGTAACTATACTCCATATTGTTGGAAATGACAACATCACAGTGTGACAAACCGTGTCACCCCACATATCATACTTATTACTTGCCACAAATAGCTTTTTGTGCAGTTGTAAAGGAACCCCTTTTTGTTCTCCTTTTTTAGACAGTCCATTGTTCTAAAGTACTATATAGTAGCTACATTGATTCCCATCTTCCCCAGTTGTTTGCCATTCAAACACTGAGATTGTCTGTATAGTCTTGTCTGTATAGTCTTTTAATTCTTAGAGGTTATTGGGCTCCTCACTCCCTACCCCAATAAGCATGCCTTGTTCCAATGTCCACCATAGCATTCACCACTACTGAGCTCCTCCCTTCCTTGGTTCCTAAACTTATGCAGACTGGCTTGAACTGGACTGCAGTTGCTATGTGTTTCCAGGATGCTATCAAGGCTAAAGGACTGTGGGGATACTTTTATGGCACTGCTGTTTGCCCTGTTCTCAGTTCACATCAAAAACCTGATGAAGAGTTGGCACCCACCCAGTGGATAAAGGAAAACTGCACTGCTAAGGTTCTCCTCACTCATTGCATCCCTGACTCAAACCTGATCTGAATGCATGGAAAAGCATCCCTGAAGGACCAGTGGGACCTCATCATAAAGGAATTTTCCTTGAAGGGAGCTTTTGCACAGGCTGACTTGCGTACTTAGTTTATGGAGTCTAGTGTCCTGAAAAACGCAATGTGTATGAATGTTTGGATAACCTGCATGTGAGGAAAGAGGAGCTAGCCACCTATGGTGTTGTCATTGATGAGAAGGACTACCATTCCACTATCATTGAATCCCTTCTACCACATCTCTCTGCCTTTGCTTTGAACTTGCTTGCTGGCATGAGATTGTATAGCTCTACAAAGACTATTGACCCTGATGAGCTCATCTAATTGGTTTCTGAGGAGTACAAGTGTCATGCTATGCAGAGATTGTGGCATACTGGTGGCAACATGTTAAAGGGGAATGACAAAGATAAGGCTATATTTGCCTTACCTAATGGAAAAGGAAAAGGAAAATGCCCTGAGAAAAATCCACGTGGTGTCTGCTGGAATTGTGTTGATAAGGGACACTACAAAGACAAGTGCCCCAAACCTGCCAAAACATTAGAAAACAAGAGCAGCTTCCAGAACAATAACAGCACCGCAAATATTGTTGTTGAATATGATCTCAAATTTGACGTGGCCTTCATGGCAGATGGGCTCTGCGAATCAGAACCAGAACTCCCACAGTTGCTGACAAACCTTGATTCACATTTGGATGTTGAAAATACTGAAGATTGCAAACAAGACTGGTTTTCTGAAATCAGCAATGACTCAGATAGTGAATGTGAGGTAGAGGAGTTACCTGAAATTGATGAAAGCAATAGTTTTTCCCTTCCCAGTGGTGACTCAAACCACATTGATGCAGATCTGGATGATGCATATGCAGTAGGTGCTGAAGTCAAAGAAGCTACTGAGACGTCACCTCATGTTAAAGTCTATGACTCAGGATGTACCACTCATATCACTCCTTACCAAGATGCAGTTCAAAACTTCATCAAGATATCTCCAAGATCATTCCAAGCTGCAAACAAACAAAGTTTCAGAGAAGTTAGAATGGGTGAGATGACAATTGACATACCAAACAACCTTGATATCTCAAAACTTAGGCTCATAGAAGTCCTCTACTTACCTGAAGTCGTGTTATGGCACATGCCCCCAATAAATCCATATTAGTCCCCACAACCACCCACACCTTTTCGGGGACCTTCCAACCATTAAAAGACTGAAACAATCACTTTCCCCAAATACATTGTATCAACCTGAAGTTCCATAATCCTAAACCTCTGAGATTCCGCAAATCCGTTATATCAACCCAAAGTTCCATAATCCTGAACCTCCGAGATTCCATGACCTAGGTTCCACTCCTTCAATAAATGAATTGCAGGGTCATTGCATACCTCACTCTCTTGTTCTTATGTTTCTATTAACCCCTTGTATACCTTTCTCCCCCTTGTCTTTACTTGGCAAAAGATAGTACAAGGATTGGTTACATGTATATAAGCCCTCAGTTGACTGGACTATTCGCTAGTACAAACATCGACTTAATCTAGATTGTAGTTTCCAATTCAGTTCTGGCAAACTTTCTAACTTTCCAAAATTAGGGACAGACGATCAAGGAGGGCACAACACATAAGTTGAAGCCAAGTCCCTTCAACCTCGAACACTTGAACAATTAGTCTTATGACCTAATACTGCAAACAGCTCTAAGCCCCCAGTGCTTCCCATCTTTCTGCCTCTCTGTCTCCATCCGCAAATCTGTGATCTCTAGTCTCTCCATCATCAGAGTCACGGAAACCCATCAGAAGCCTCCAGAAACACTTCTGGAAGTATCTAGCTAAGTGCCTGACATGCTGATTTAACAATTTGGCTATACCCTTGTATCGGTTGGACAGCTTGATGATGCTGGATTTGATGTCACATTTGCAGATGGCAAGTATACAATATATGAGTGAAACGGTGAGTTGGTTGGCATGGTCTATAAATCAGGATGTGGCCTCTATCATGTCTCACATGAGTCTGATACAGCAAACTTGGCTACAGATATACTTACTTTGGATCAATTCCATTGAGGAATGGGCCATATCTCCCCTGAAATGGCCAGGAGATTAGTGGCTAAAAGCTTTGTAACAGGAGTTAAACTAGAAGACTCACCAACAGGTCCTTTTTTTGCAAGTTATGCATATACACAAAATCCACTTGCAAGCCAGTTCCCAAAGCAAGCAAAGGCACCTGCACTACCAAATTTGGTAAAAAAAGTCCACAGTGATCTGTGGAGACCTGCTCCTGTTTCCATGAAGGGTGGAAAGTGATATTATATCACTTTCACTGATGATATGTCAAGGCTCACTCACCTGTATTTGTTGCACACCAAAAATGAGGTTTTTGGCAGATACAAGGAGTATGGAATGTGGTGTAAAGTACAGCTTGATGCTGTCATAAGATAGTTTACTCGGACTGTGGTGGCAAATACCTAGGGAAGGACTTTATATCTTATTTAAAGTCCAAAGGAACTGTGCAGCAACTCACCATTCATACACCTCAGCACAACAGAGTAGCTGAACAATGCAACCATGCCATCATTGAATGTATATGTTCTTTGTTGCATGCTAGTGGGCTACCAAGGTTCCTGTAGGGTGAAGCAGCATGTCATGTCATGTGTCTTATGAATCACACCTTAACCAGGGCTGTAGATGATAAAACTCCATTTGAGGCTGCCTTTTTAAAGAAACCAGACCTGCATCATGTTCGTGAATGGGGCAAGAAGGTGTGGGTATGTACCAAAACTGGTGATAAACTAGGCAGTCATCTTACAGAGGGCCACTGGTTAGGCATTGATGAATGGACCAAAGGGTTCCGCATCTACTGGCCTGACAAGCAAACAGTAACAGTTGAACAAAATGTTTACCTAAACAACAACCCATCAGCTTCTCATCTCAATGGGAAGAATTGGGAGCTTATCGAAATAAAAACTGATATACCCTCCATTTCTCCCACTCCATCTATGCCAAATGTTGACATTACCGATCCCCCATATACCAGTACCAAAACAGTCAGCCTGTCTGAATCTGAACCTACAGATGCACCTGTCAAACAAGTGCGCAAGCCTAGTCAGCATGTCCATGACATTCTATATGGACATGGAACTTCAACTTATCAATCATCTGACCTCATCATTGCTCCTGGAATCCAGCTCCCTGGAGTGACAAACAGTGGAAGGAATAGAGAGAGGGGAGTGAAGGATAAGGGAATAAGGACAGAATGCACATTTATGTGCATATTCAATTGTATAACAAAGAAAATAGTGTAAAAATAGGGTAAAGAACGAGTATTAGTGAGCATGCAGTGGAAGATAGTATAGCACATGGACTTACTAGGAGTTACCGTGCGAGAGACACAATACGGCGGGGACTTAGACCCTAAGCTCCCAGATGATCAGGAGATGTAGGGGCCAGAAGAGCCAAAATGTATGGAATATGGAAGGAAACAAAGGGAAACGGATAGGAGGAGACAGAAAAGACATGGGGAAAGAGACTCACATGTAAAGGAACAAGAATTGAGGGAACTGGGGTGTATATATGCAGTCACCGAGGACAGATGACTGAGAAACAGGAGAATGAGACATGGGACACAACTCAGAGGGGAAATAATCATTGCAAACGAGAAGGGAACAAAGGGAGAAGCAATTCTATTCAAAGGGCACCACTGACAGGTGTCATTTCTCTATGAAGATCTCATTGGGGCACCCCACAATGGGCTGACCCTGCATATGCTCCACAGAAATCCGTTAGTTATGGATCATATCATAGTCAGGAGTTTTACTTGTATAAAGACAAAGTAACTACAACGAATATTACTAGTCTCCAGGACCGAAACCCCTCTACACTTATATTTGATACCTACTTGATGCACTCATGTGACGTCAAACTGCATTAGGTCAAAACACCTCTCATCATCATTCAAGACTGTGGACCCAGCAGGGATCATTAAATAGGTGTAGTAAATTGCACTCACACTGTTATTGAACAAGTTTATTATTGTGGATCACCTACTGTGATCAATGCAACTCTCCTTCACACCTCCCGCCAGCTCCTCAGACCAGCGCTTACATACAATTGACCTGCTGTGCGCCGTCTGCATAAGAGCATATATTCATGTAGAATATTAGCCACAAACCCTGTAGCTACAAATTCTTGTATCATAGAAACTAGTTTATCTACCACTCCATACTCCCCATCTAAATATCCTTTACTCTCCACTTCTATAGATCAAGAAGTAATTCTTGATGGAGAAGGATCAGCAGACTGGATAATGTTAGCTAAAGGATCAGATGAATATGCACTGGTGGACAAAACAAGTGAAGTTGAGGCTATTGAGCCCCGGTCTCTGACTGAGGCAAGATGCCATCCTGACTGGGAACTATGGGAAAAGGGCATATTTGAAGAATTAACATTACAAAAGGAGGCTGGAACTTGGGAACTTACCATACCACCATTGTTAGCTTCAAATGGGTTTTCCATGTAAAAAAGGATGCAGCTGGAAATGTAGTCCGATACAAGGCCCGCCTTGTAGCCCAAGGGTTCTCCCAGGTCCCCCATGTTGACTACTTTGACCCATTTTCCCCTGTTGCCAAGATTGCCTCAATTGAAACCGTACTTGCATTGGCTGCTGCAAAAGACATGGAAATTCATCAGATTGACATCAAAGGTGCATACTTAAATGGAGAACTTACTGATCAAGAGACAATCTACATGGCACAGCCCCCTGATTACCATGCACCAGACTCTACTGGAAAAGTGTGTCACCTTCAAAAAACACTGTATGGACTGAAACAGTCTGGGAGCCATTGGTATCAGAAACTTGTTGAAATAATGAAAAAACACTTAGCTTTCTCACAATGTGACATTGACCAAGCTGTGTTTTTCCAATGAAATGATCAAGGTTCCATGATCATCCTAGTTCATGTTGATGAGTGCACCATTGCAGCCTCCTCCACACAGCTTGTTGGTCACTTCAAAGCTAAAATATCGGAACATGTTGAGTTTACCAACCTTGGTGAGCTACATTAGTTGTTAGGCATCGAAGTAAGATGCAACAGAGAATGGCATACCTGTCAAGTCCACAATACCGAGCTCCAATCTACTCAGCAATACTGACTGACCGACCCTTAACTACATCACTCCTCACTACCACCCGGTCTCGGTTTGGTACATCCAGTTCATCATCTGGACTACTCCTCTCACCCTACCCCCTCCACCCCTTACTATTATCTCTTTCCCTCACCTGTTCTCCTTTGGAACATTTACTGTTCCTTTATTATTCGGTCACAGCTCTATTGTTTTATCTTTGGCCATTTTCCATTGTCCTATTTTCATTCACTCTCTCATTATCTTATTCTCAGCCATCTTTCATTATTCTATTCTCGCTTACATTTCTTATTCTATTCTTGATCACTGTGGGCAATACCTCTACATGATTCTTCATACCTTATTGTTCTCCATTCCTTATGCCACACTGTTCCACATCTTGCTTCTTAACCTATATAAGTAGCAGATGTATGTAGATAGTTTCTCACTCTGAATATCAACTTGGTTTGCATCCCCTTGTCCACCCTTCTCCTGTCTAAAGTCCTTCACTTGTGTTGACACTCTGATCATCTTCCTGGGTCCCTCTTCTGTCCAAATAAGTGGCACACATGGAACAGCAGGGTGCAACACATGAGCACATTGAAGCCTAGCCACCCCGAACAGTCCGCAGGACTTGACCAATGCCTCGGCTTTACCCAGTCATAACAGTACCATACATTTCTCCCAGTGAACTTATGTTGCCTCGATTCTCTGATGATTCAATTTGGACAAGCTAAAGCCATTGTCGACCCCTATGCAGCTAGGACTATTGCTTTCTATTGGTCAGACACCAAAAACCATAGCATGTCAAGTACACATACCGAGACCCATCCACTCGGCAATGCCGACCGAGCGACCATCCTATCTCTATGACCAAGTGTCCACGCTGCATGCATAACACTTGGTACACCTGTTTTGGAACCCGAGAAGCTGTGACAAAACTTTGGTGTGAACCAAGGCAAGTCAAGTTCTCCCACAAGATGCAGGAGGACAACAAAATACACTTTCACTGGCTATTTTTATAGAGAACCCAATTAAGAGATTATACTCCAGAGATTCACGTAATCCGTTATCACAAGAGTATTGCAATAAATATTTAACGAGATCTCACGTAGCTGTGCAAAATGTCTTTATTGATTCTGATCTGGGTCATTTGTCTAAAGAGAATATTTAAGGGGGGTCTTGTCAGGAGTCTTGTTCGTTACATATAGAATTAATAGTTTAAGAGTGTTAAACTATTGGTTATAGACTGGTTTAGGTTTATTTCCACTTTTCTATTTTTTATCTGATTTAATTCTTTTAAAGAGGTAGCCTGCCACTTTGGTAGCAAGGTTAAGGTTTACTCTTCGGAATAAACCTATTCAACAGGTCTTTGGACCCATTGTTGAGGGTGGCTTCCGGTCTTCAGACCAGTTACCTAAGCAGACTGCAGTCCACTTATGAGAGTGCTGCTGGCACTTATTTAATCCTGTGGATTAATATGGGTGAAAATGATTGTTATTTTATGCTACAGTATGGGACAAGCAAACTCAACCAAAATTTTCGACCCAATTTTATGGCAAAATCCGCTTGTTGAAATTGATAGTAGACCATTAAATGAAGTGTCTAACATCAAAATCAATCTAACAAGCCATTTTTTTTTAATAATTTTTATATTGGACATGTCAAAATTTTGGCCACACCCCAAAAAAAATGAAAATTATTGAAAAAATGTGCAATCAATAGCTATGATTGAGTAGTGTATGATTCTGGTAAAAGTGTGAAACAAATTTAAAATTTAAAATTTAAAATTTAAAAACAATAAATAAAAACTATATACCATATTCATAAACAAATAAATACAAATATGGAACAATCATTACCTGGCCTTGACACGCTGCATAATGCCCACTGGCTGCCATCCAAAATGCATAAGAAACATTACTGGACTGTGAAATCAGAATCAGGATCAGGTTACTGAAGCAGATGAACATATAAAGCATCCAACAACACCTACAGATTATGAATCTGACAGGGAATTGCCAACTTCTGTGAACATTTTTTACAACCATGCCATGGGTGGAATGAATTTTGGTTTAGAGGGAGAGGAGACTGAGAGTGAAGGAGCCTCTAAAGCATACAGTTATGAATATGAGGACTCAGAAGAGGATCTCTGGACTGCAACATAAAATTTTATTATTAAAATTTAATCTACAAAATTTTGAGCTAAAATCAAGCTTGACT
>QLPG01010299.1:0-20751 GCA_003314385.1 Gomphus sp. MG54 | reverse complement strand
TCTTCCGCTAACGTGCAAGGTCTGTTTCAGGCTTCAATTGGTCAGAAACACAAGTGTGACGATAAGGGGGCGCTAGTTATCCTGAGGGCGTTGACTAGCCCATGATGTGGCGAAGAGTAGCAGCATGGCGAGCATCGTGCTGTAAGTGCAGGTGTCAACCTTGGGCTGCTCAATCATATCGAATCTAGATAACTTGCCACGAACTAAACTGAAATCAGATCCATTATTGACTGCTACACGGTACGCAGGGTGTTTTTCGGAAACAAGTTCAGCGTTCAGGATTACGCAGACGCCGCCCAAATTTATGCAATATTCGCGCGGCGCCATTTATAGTACCAGTTACTTTATCCAATCTCGTCAACGAAGCATGTAGAGCTTCAGATTGTAGAGCTTTAGATTGTAGAGCTTTAGATTGTAATATTCATCACGACGTCACCGAGAACAATAGAGTACTGACCTAAACCCATATTTACATAAGGAAATCTAGAAAACTCAATACTGTCAACCACGCATGGGCACTTGTGAAGCGCAAAGCATAGGAGTACACAGAATGATACTGTCATCGTTGTTAACCTGAGCCTATACCCACAATAGCAGAGCTCGCGAGCGATTCTGTCAAAGTGAACCCTCCCTGGAATCATGACGTGGTCCAACCACATTGGACATTCTTGATAGGTCCCATGGGTTCCTCTGTGACACTCTAAAGAGGAGTACCTGCCATGCGTTGAAGGCGTATCTCAGCGTCTGGCCATACTCGTTTGTTTTCCGTTTGAGAGGTTGATTATACTGATTATGCAGCAGATACGACGACGGTCCCGATAGAAGGTAACTAATTCGGACAAGCACTGGAGCTCACCGAAGAAATGGTGTCACTACAGTGATTGTACTATAGTGATCAGCAGAAAATATGCATACACTAGTCTATCATTCATCTACTTGTACGGGGAGAGTGCGCCGATCGATGTCTTCCAAGAGCCAAGAGCCGTCGGCACCTTTTGTATTCCGGTCTACACTGCCGGGTGGGCTAGCCCTTTTCTCGTGACAATCTTCTCTTCCAGAATTTGTCTAACCACCTCCCTTGACATCTCCTCATGGTACCTTCGTAACTCCTTGAAGATGACACAAAGGCACTCAGTAAAATGGCCGTTCAAAAGGGCAGTAATAAAGGAAAAAAAGGAAGTCGGGGACAGCGGGCGAGGGTTTCTTGGAATTTGGTGTTTGCCTCCTAACCCCCTTGTAATATTCCGACAGTAAAATGGCCGTTCGAAAGGGCAGTAATAAAGCAAAAAAGGAAGTGGGGACAGCGGGCAAGGGTTTCTTGGAATTTGGTGTTTGCCTCCTAACCTCCTTGTAATATTCCGATGAAGGCCTTTTTAGTCCCGGCGTTGCGACCCTGAGCACTGTTGGTCCCCTGATTTTCAGCCGCTCTCGATCTAAAGCACCATGTGTCTTAGTCTGGTGATCTGGTGGGAGTGTATGCGCCACATGCTCACCACATGGTGTTTCGTGATTTTTTGTTGTCTAAATGTGCGGGATCTCCTAAAGATATTAAAAAATCTCAATGTATCTGTGGGGATGGCCGCCTTCTGCACTGAAGAAAAACGCCGGTTTAAGATAAGTCTAAACTGCTGTGGCGATGCAAGTCTTATAAGGTCACATTCACTGACATTATAGTTGAGAACTATTGGTTGAGAATCTTGGTGTTATCATTATACAAGCAAGCTCACATGGCCTGCTCCTTTGAATGCTGAAATTAGAGCTGAGGTCAAATCAGACAAGGATTGAAAGTCTGATCTGGGTTTTGTAACAGGATATATGGCACAGATTTTGACCACAGTACCTGGTGCAAGCTCTCATTGATGTTTGTGACTGATGACTGTTCTCACTTATCAGTTGGGATGTTCAAGATCATCCATGAGAGCTAAGAGAGTTGCTGTTAAGGGGGTGTAGTCATCGTATTCCAATTGTAATATCTCCCAACAACAGCCCTATCAGTTTGAGAAGTTCAAGATCATCCATGAGAGCTATGAGAGCTGCTGTTAAGGGGGTGAAATAGAATGTAGTCATTGTATCCCAATTGTAATATCTCCCAAAGTAGTAACAATGGTGAGGTTTGTAATAGAGTACAGCTTCAACTTACATGTGTGTTCCACCCACTGGGCCTCACTGAACCCTAATTTTGTATAGACAGAGGATGTAATGGCAAGATGGAAATTAAGATGGAAGTGAATGGGGGAATTCTAGTCAATACTCTGACTGAAGAGTGGACTACTGAATGTACAAGATCTTATACTACTTGCTTATCTACAAGGAGGCAAATGGATTCCTATAATAGATGAGAAAGCCAAAGATCAAATGTGCAAGAGTAGAATGCTAATGTCCCAATCTTGATCTCCTCTGTGACAGAGTGGAATGACATATCATTCTAATACCCAATGGAGTTACCCTATAAGGAAGGTAGCAACAGATTGAATAAGAGAAATGGAATTGACAGAATGGACTTGTGAATAAGGAAAGTGGAGTTGAACATATGAAGAAATATGGAAGAATTGTAATGCCAAAGTGAACAATAGAAATACTAAAATGGATGTGCGAGTATGTAGGAGACAGATATAATAGGTAGAGCTAATTGGATGTTGCATGTGATTCCAAGATGGAATAGGCTGAATACACAAGGTGCACTGAATTGAAGGGCTAGAGGAGCTTATGGCTAAAATGGTGAATTAGGCTGAGTAAGGCTAAATACAGCTGGATTGAATGGTCAGGGATGATGGTGTAGTAGAACCTAATAGTTGCTGTACCCTATCCAAATTCAGTCATTAATGCTAAATTCCATAAAAATATCCAAACTGTCTAGGGTGTCAATGACAAGATTAAGAGCTAGGATGTATAAAGTAGACCAATGAAGTTCTGCAATTAAGCAGAAAATAGAGTAAGCAATGATTTTCACACTTGAAACTGGGAGTATGATTGCAAAAGTTGTTACATTTTGTTTTATGATGGTAGAAATAAATATTATAAGTGATAGGAAACACAGAGAAACATGGAATACAGGAGAAAATGAGTCATAATGACATCATGATAGGGGTTAAAGGAAAAAATATTGGAAATACAAACACATATACAGTAGAATCTTTGGCCTGAAAAGCAATGTGTTTTGATAAGTTTGGTGACTGGCCAGGCTAATACTAGCCTTATGAGGTATGTGTCAAGATTCGGTGATGCCGAGATATCGGTTAAGTCCTGCAAACCGTTACGGGGTGGCTAGGCTTCAACATGCTCTTGCATTGCACCCCGCTCTTCCGTGTGTGCCACTAATTTGGAAAGCGAGAGGAACCTCGAGGGGATGCCGAGGGCATCGGCTCGAGCGAAGGACTTTAGAAATAGAGAGCGGACAAAGGGGTGCGAATCAATCGATATTCTGAGTGAAGAACTATCTACATACATCCCGCTACTTTTATAGTTAAGAAGCAAGATGTGGAACAGGGTGGCGTAAGGAATGGAAACAATAAGGTATGAGGCAACCACATGGAGGCATTGTCCACAGTAATCAGAAATAGAATAAGGAATGTAGGCGGTATTAGAATAATAGAGTATGGCTGAGAATAAGATAATGAAATGGCGGGCGGGAATAGAACAATAGGGGGCGGCCTAAGATAAAACAATGGCAAAGGCCAAGACAATGAGTGGCCGTCATGTTGTTCGGAGGAAACGGGTAAAGGAGTGGATAGGGGGTTGAAGGAACAATGGAAGGGGGTGTACGAGGGGAGTGGTCCATACGATGTACCGGATGTACCGAGTCGAGGTCGAGTGGTGGTGCGAGATAATGCGGGTGAGGGTCGGTTGGTCGGTATTCCCGAGTAAGTCGGTACTCGGTATTGCGGGCTTGACAGTATGCTGAATACTTGAGGACTTCACTGGTATTGAACTCAGCACCTGCTGGGAGGTTGTTAAGAACTGAAATAGATGTAGTTATAGTTCCTAATATAATGCTCTCTAAAGTAGAAATGATTGGTGAGGTTCAGAGTAGGGCATGGCTTTAGCTTATATGCTATACCATCCAGACCTTAATAGATCATAATTTCATAAAGGTATCACAGTCCAGAATCTATAATCAGATCTTGGATGTCTGAAGATACAATTATACCAACCATCTTACCCCAAACCAAGTCTGTCATGTCTTAGACACCACTGAGGGTAACCTACAGATCCTATGTTCAACCCTGTAACCCCATGTCTGGACTCTTTTTGTATATGTCCACTTGTTGATCTAATGTAGAATACTTGTATCCTCTTTCTGATCACCCCCTTGTTCGTTCCCTTGGGACTTATACCTTAGTTAGGATGCAAGCATCTCCTGACATATATATAGGGAATGGTATGGGTTGGGCCAACCTGCATGGGTTACTGGGTTAGGTGTCCTTGGGTGCAGGTGTGGGTCAAGCCAAGAGCACCTGCAATCCAGCCCAACCTGTGGTGTCACATATGTACATACAACACACATGCACACATATATGACACAAACACATCATATGTACATGTGGCACATGCATGCAGGTGCAGTATGCACCTGACACCTATCGACCTATGGGAAAAAACTGTCAGGACTCGGTACTACTGAGGGTACTGTCAGAACCGGCCAAGTCCTGCAGGCCGGTCAGGGTGGCTTGGCTTTAACGTACTCATGCGTTGTGCCCTGCCTCCTGTGCATGCCACTAACTTGTAATGAGAACAGATACTCAGGT
Source organism: Gomphus sp. MG54 (assembly GCA_003314385.1). NCBI lineage: Eukaryota > Fungi > Basidiomycota > Agaricomycetes > Gomphales > Gomphaceae > Gomphus > Gomphus sp. MG54. The sequence goes on along the minus strand of QLPG01010299.1, from coordinate 16,006 downwards.
GAATGCCGAGGATGTCGGCCTGAGTAAGGACTTCTGAACAGAAGGAGGAGAGTAGGGAGGCGTAAGCCTAGTTGATACTTAGGCTGGGGAACTATGTACACGTATCAACTACTTATATAGGCTGAGAGGCAGCATGTGGAATAAGGGTGGCATAAGACATGGAAAAAAGAATAAGGTATGAAGACCATGTGGAGGTATAGTCCACAACAATTAGAATAGAATAATGAGAGGGTAAGACAATGAAATGTAAGTGGTGAGATTGTGGGAAAGAAATAGAACAATAAGGAATGGCCGAGAATAAAACAATAGGGCCGTGAGTGAGTGGCAGGGAATAGTGAATGTCCTGTGGGTAAACGAATGAGGGGGAAAGGAAGGGAGTGTAGGGATGACAAAGAATAGGGGTTAGGGAAGAGGATAATAAACCGGGTGATAAACCGGGTATACTGACCCGAAACCATACGCCATGGAATGATGTGAATGGGGGTCGGTTGGTCGGTACTGCCGAGTAAGTCAAAGCACGATGTATGGTCATGACAGTATCCCCCCCCTAGCGGCTGAACCCATGAAGCTGATAGGCAGTGTGAGGTTCGCAGGTAAGAATGAGGGCCGGGAGAGGCGACTGTATTGGAGGGGGCCGTGGATAGAGGTGGATGGTGAGGCCCCCTAAATGGAGTGGTTTTTTATCATGCTTTTTGGCAGCCCATTATGATGGCAGGCTTGTTGTCGGAATTCAGTGGATCGGTTTGGCTGACCCCGACGTAGGGTAGTGACCCTGTGTGAGTGGTTAGGCAGGGCCAATGAGTGGGTGGCCGGAAACATGTTTCAACCCAGTTTTCAAGAAGGTTCGTGTGAGGGTAAAGTAGGGTGGAGGAAAAAATGGGATACAAGAGAAGAGAGTATGTTTCGGGAAAGAAGAAAAAAAAAGGGGAATAAGACAAATATAGTAGATGAAGAGAGGAAGGGAAACGGTGGGGAAAAGGAGGCATGTTGGGGGTCTTTAGTCGGGTTCTAAAGGCCACGGGCCTGGTTTATTGGGATAGGCAAGGTGGAATTCTGCTACGATCTTGGGGGCGTGATTGAGTTTGGTTACTACTAACCAAGACGTTTCATCTTCAGTGCCTTCATAACCAGTCCAGCGGACAAGGTAGAGCAGGGGGCAAGGCCTGCGTCTTCTGTTGAGCTTTGAGTCAAGGATTATGGCAATTTCATACTCAATTTCTCCGTCGATTTCGACAGGGGAGGCGAAGGCTGAATGTGATCGGGTATGGTATTGGGGGTAGAAGGTTTGAGCATTGAAACATGGAAGACCGGGTGTACTGCCCGCATAGAGTTGGGTAAATGGAGGGTATAGGAATGGGTGCCGACACGTGCTATTACTTCGAAGGGGCCGAGATACTTCTCTGCTAGTTTTTTGGAGGGTCGAGTGGTTCGGAAGAATTGGGCTTTAACGAATACTGAAGTTCCAACCGGAAACTCGGGAGAGGTGAGTCTGTGGGAGTCTGCTGAGGCTTGATATCGTGATTGGGCCTGGCTAATTTGTTTTTTCAGGGCTCCATGGAGTTGATCAAGATCTACAGCAAATTCGTGTGCTTGAGAGGAGGCAAGGTCGTGCTCAGGGTGTACGGTGAGGTTTGGGTGATGTCCCTTATTGGCAAAGAAGGGAGAGATGCCCATGGTGGCATTTGGAGCGTTATTGTATGCAAATTCAGCTAGCGGCAACAGTTTGGACCAATTGTCCTGTTGGTAATTGCAGGAGACTTGAAGGTACTGTTCCAGTGTCTGGTTTACTCATTCGGTCTGGCCGTCGGCTTCCAGATGGTAGCCTGAGGTGAAGTGTAGGCGCATGTCTAGGGCTTTTCTGAGGGACCTGAAGAAGTGAGAGATGAATTCGCTTCTACGATCAGATGTTACATGGTTCAGTATACCGTGCTTGGAGAAGATGTGGAGCACAAACAGTTTGGCCAAATTGGCGGAAGTGATGGTATCGACTGTAGGAATGAAGATGCTTTGTTTGGTGAGTCTGCAAACTATCACTAGTATCGATGTGAAACCGGAGGACTGAGGAAGTTGCTCAATAAAGTCCATGGATATGGAATTCCATGGTCATTTGGAAATGCGGAGTTGTTTTAGGAAGCCATAGGGTTTGTGACGCTGCGATTTCAAACGCATACATGTAGTGCAGGATTTGCAGAAGTTGATGACTGAAGTGTGCAAGCCTGGCCAGATGTATTCATGGCAGATCAGGGCTAGTGTTTTGTTTTGACCGAAATGTCCCGAGAGGACATGGTCATGCTTGTATTGTAGGACACATAATCTGAGGTTGTTGGCATCGGAGACGTAGATCCAGTTGTCTAACCGAAGGAACCCGTCCGGGGTTTGTGTCCATCTTGGGTTTGGTACTTTGGGGGTGCTGAGGTGGGGTACTGCCGTTGGATTGGTCGGGAGGGCAGTATGTATGTCGGAATGGAGTTTTTTGGAGTCCATGATGGTGCTTGCTCGTAATGTCAGGATGATAAGTTGCATCACCCGAAGGGATTCTACGAATTGAGTGGTCGTAAAGATTGGTCGGAGGTTTTGGGGGTTGATGGTGCCGTAGTTGTTACCCCCCTCTTTAGGGTAGATGTCCCATCGTCTAGTTAAGGCATTGGGTTTTGTACCAAGTTTGCTGGGGCAGAAACAGATGGTGATGTTAAATTGGCAGAGGTATTCGGACCACTGTGCCTGTCTCCATGTCAGGACTTTAGTGGTGGAAAAGTATTCAAGGTTTTTGTGGTTGGTGACGATGTCTATGGGGTTAGCAGAGCCTTCCAGGTAGTGCTGCCACCGCTTGAACACTTCAAAAATTGCTAAAAGTTCCTTGTCATGAACATCATAGTTTAGCTCGGGAGTGGTAAAGGTACGAGAATGAAAGGCAACGGGATGAATCTCACTTTTGGGACTGATAACGGAAAGGATTGCCGCAAGGGCATAGTCTGAAGCATCAGTTTCCATGACCAGGGGTAGGTCGGGTTCCCAGTGATGCAGGATGGGTGCCGAGGTGAAGGCCATTTTGAGCAGGTCGAAAGACTTTTGACAGTCTTCGGTCCAAGCCCATGTCATGCCTTTACATGTCAGCCAGGTAAGGGGTACAGTTATGTCTGAATAGTTAAATATGAAGTGACGGTAGAAATTGGCAAAACCTAGAAAGGACTGGATACCCTTGACCTTTCGTGGTTCGGGCCACTCGAGGATGGTTTTGACTTTGTCATCGGACATGGTGAGGCCGTTGGTACATAGGATGTAGCCGAGGAATTTGACCGTGTCTTTGTGCCATTCACATTTGCTGGCTTTGACAAATAAGCCGTTTTTTCTGAGTCGGCGGAGCACCTCTCGGATATGTTCTTGGTGCTCCTCGAGTGAGTCTGAATAAATCAGTATGTCGTCTATATAGGAGACAGCACAATGGTCTATTAGGTCACCGAGAATGTCATTCATAAACCTCTGAAAAGCCGCAGGGGCATTGGAGAGGCCGAACGGCATGACTAGCCATTTGTAGGACCCGTACTGGGTCTTGAAGGTGACAGAATTAAGAGCCGGAATTGTGGAGTGAAAATAAAGAAAACTCTGCAATTTAAGCAGAAGAGGAAAGAAAATAAAGATTTAAATTTTATGGGGCAAATGGAAGATGAAAAACTTGGTTACATTTGTTTTTACAGAACATACAATATATATGATATACATAGGAGGTACAGAAACTCAGAGAGACATAGTTACATGAGAAAGTGATGCACATATGACATCATGAAGGAAATATTTTTATACAAAGGATTGGGGGAGAAAAATACATCGAAATATAATAAAAAACATACATATAGACTATGTGCCGCAAAAGCGAACACTTTTGTTAGAGAGAATGTGTTGCCATGTTCGAGCCAGTCCTATGACCATACGCTGGTGAACGGGCGCTTCGCTTCGTCCTAATTGGGATGGAGATGATTGTATTGTTTTGAGATGATCGGAATAGATAGGAATTCGAGTGGGAAGTTGATAGGATGATAATAAATGTGTCTTGTAGAATAGAAGTCGGTGGGGAAAAGAATAATGGATCGCAAACGTTTTTAACATAAGCGCCGGCAGCGATACATCTTCGATGACCTATAACGAATATTCACACTTGTGCAAGTGTCTATTAGTACATTGCATTAATAGATAAAGTACTACAGTATCTAATAACCGGTATTAGATATTGTAATACTCTACCTTCGCCTGTATGTTCATTGGTATGCGTGACTGCACGTGATGTCACGTGTGGCCGTCGGTGGGGAAAATCATAATAGAAGTTGAAATAAGGGTTGGAAAATTATGGAAAAATACTAGAAAAATCGTGGTGATGCATCCCAAATATCGTATCGAAATAGATAGCCGTATAGGCTCGACGTCGTTAAGATCGGCTCGAAATACTGGAATTGTATGCATATTGCGCATATATGCATACCCAATGACACGGATCCTCGAATAAAATCGCAGTAAAATCATGGCAATATACCATGAACATATCCACTCGTAAACATGTCATAAAGATCGTAAGTTTCATAAAAAATCGTTAAAAATGTATATTTTTCTGCTCAATAGTTCACAACAGAAGGCAGTCTTCCATTCTTCTCCTTCAGCAATTCGGATCAGGTGGTACGCGTGCCGAAGGTCGATCTTTGTATAGATTCGAGCTTTTTGGGGGACGTCTAATAGGTCAGTGATTAGAGGGAGAGGGTACCGGTCCTTCTTAGTCACTTTGTTTAGTGCTCAGAAATCAACACATAGCCAAAGGGAGCCATCTTTCTTTCGGACAAATAGGATTGGTGCCCCATGCGGGGAACGGGAGGCCCTGATGAACCCTATGTTCAGGTGTTCATCAAGGAACTCACGCAGGGTTTCTAGTTCTGACTGTGATAACAAGTAGAGGGGTGGATGAGGCATCTTGGCGCCATCTTCCAGGGTGATTTTGAGATCGTAGGGTCGATGAGGTCCTAGAGTGTCAGCTTTTGTTTTACTGAAAACATCAGCAAATTGGTAATACTCTTTGGGGACATTTTCGAGGTCAACTGGATCGGGGGGAGCAGACAGAATGGATGGGGCCTTGGCCGATCGTGCCGAGACGGCGTCAATGGCCGAAAGGTCTAGACAGAAAACCTGTGAGCCTTCTAGTTTGCAGGCTCACGCAAAGGCAGCTGCAATGACTAGGGTGATTCGTGGGGCTTCTAATCTCGGAGAGGATCCTGGTTGAGGCCATGGAGCAACGGCAGATGCCGGCTGAACCGACGGCCTCGGGACGCACCTAGGGTCATTAGCGGTTTTTCGGAACGTAATACTGCCCAATACCCAATCAATCAATAGATTGTAGCAGGTGAGCCAGTTGTGACCGAGTACTACCGACACAGATGAATCTAGTGACATGACATACATATGGATGGACTGTAGTTGTCCTGTTGGAAATTTGACTGGTAGTTCTACAGATTCGGTAATAACTGCATTAGTAGTGCCATCAAATAGTTTAAGGGGAATCGAATCCACGGAAGTGGTGGGAATCTTATTTTCCCAAACATAGGAAGATTCTATGAAGCAGTGAGTAGAACCTGAATCGATCAGAGATTGAAGAGGGGTCACCGAGGAACTTGGTATCAGAATAGAAGATAGAGGGATTACCAAAGAATTAGGATTAAGAAGGGCAGAGGCATTAAGCTTAACCTCAGTTCCAGCACCTGCCGACTCTTTTGGCTCAGTCACCTCCATGGATTCCTCAGCTTCGGTGTCTGGGGCATTAGTCACCTTGCAGGTGGTAGATCTGGATTGTAGGGTCATAATCGTTAAGCAGTAAGGGCACAAGAGGTAGCGTCAGTCTGAGTATACTGTCAGGACTCGGTACTACCGAGGGTACTGTCAGAACCAGCCAAGTCCTGCAGGCCAGTCAGGATGGCTTGGCTTCAACGTACTCGTGCGTTGCGCCCTGCCTCCTGTGCATGCCACTAACTTGTAACGAGAACAGATACTCAGGTGAATGCCGAGGATGTCGGCCTGAGTAAGGACTTCTGAACAGAAGGAGGAGAGTAGGGAGGCGTAAGCCTAGTTGATACTCAGACTGGGGAACTATGTACATGTATCAACTACTTATATAGGCTGAGAGGTGGAATGTGGAATAAGGGTGGCATAAGACATGGAAAAAAAGAATAAGGTATGAAGACCATGTGGAGGTATAGTCCACAACAATTAGAATAGAATAATGAGAGGGTAAGACAATGAAATATAAGCGGTGAGGTTGTGGGAAAGAAATAGAACAATAAGGAATGGCCGAGAATAAAACAATAGGGCCATGAGTCAGTGGCAGGGAATAGTGAACGTCCCATGGGTAAACGAGTGAGGGGGAAAGGAAGGGAGTGTAGGGATGACAAAGAATAGGGGTTGGGGAAGAGGATAATGAACCAGGTGATAAACCGGGTGTACTGAACCGAAACCATACGCTGTGGAATGATGTGAATGTGGGTCGGTTGGTCGGTACTGCCGAGTAAGTCAAAGCATGATGTATGGTCGTGACATCACTGCCCTATTGTTTTATCCTTGGTTGTCCTCTATTGTTCTATTCTCACCCACCACTTCATTATTTTATTCTCAGCCATACTCCATTATTCCAATCCCACTTACATTCCTTATTCTATTCTTGATCACTGTGGACAATGCCCCCATGTGGTTTTTCATACCTTATTGTTTTCCATTCCTTATGCCACCCTGTTCCACATCTTGCTTCTTAACCTATATAAGTAGCAGATATATGTAGATAGTTCCTCACTCAGAATATCAAATCAGTTCGCACCCCCTTGTCTGCCTTCCCTATCTAAAGTCCTTCACTCAAGCCAACACCCTCAGCACCCTCACGAGACTCCTTCCTGTCTAAATTAGTAGCACGCATGGAACAGCAGGGCACAACACATGAGCACGTTGAAGTCTAGCCACTCCAAAATGGTTTGCAGGACTTAACTGATATTTCGGTGTCACCAAATCCTAACACATTCTGGGTATCGACTAGGCTTAGGCCCCTTGTCTCCTCTTTCCTCTATAAATTCCTCTACTTGGGCCCGCACTTTTGGCACCCCCTGAGTACTTTCTCTGTCCTAAATTGGTGGCATGCATGGCAAGTAGGGCATAATACATGAGTACATTGAAGCCAAAGCCACTACTTTCAGCCTGCAGGACTTTGGCCATTACCCACCCAACCCTTGGCATTATCGAAGCTTGACACCCCTGTAAAGTCCTCTACTTGAGCCAGCACCTTCAGCACTCTCCGAGTATCCCTTCTGTTCCAAATTAGTGGCATGCATGAAAAGTAGGGTGCAATGCACAAGTATGTTGAAGCCAAAGCCACTACTTCTGGCCTACAGGACTTGGCCACTCCCCACCTGCATCTTTGGCATTACCGATGCTTGACAAACTCATACCTCAGTCTCTTGGAAAAGAGCTGAGGTCACAGAGTCACACAACTGCAAAATATAATGGCAATTCAAATTCTTACCAAAAGCAGATATGAGAGATAATAATGAATAGAACCTATACCCTCTCTCTAATACCATCAGGTCCTGGTTGCCAGGGATAAGGAGAAGAGATGTTTGGGCTAAATATCAAATCCTTAACACTCCCCCTTAGTCCAAATCATCTGTTCCATCTCCAATAGCTTGATGGGTCACCTGTATTTGGAGCAGATCTTCTAGTGGTTGAACAATGTAAGTGTGTTAAGTCCACGTGTCAGGCGCTTAGCTAGTACTTCCGAAGGGGCTTTCCGGGGTAGCGCAAGGGTCTGTAATGGGGCCGAAGACCGAGAGTGGTCGGACAGACTACGGATGGGGAACGGGGCACCGGGAATTCAGGGTAGGTCACGGAATGGTTCAATCCGGTCGCTGAGGTGTTCGAGGTCAAAGGGACTTGGCTTCAACTTATGTGTTGCACCCTCCTCAATCGTCTGTCCCTAATTTCGGAAAAGAGATGGAAGTTTACTGGAGTGAGTCGGGAACTAGGTGGACTAAGGTGATATTCGTACTGGCAAACAGTCTAGTCGACTGGGAGACTATATACATGCGACTATCTTTGTACTATCTTTTGCTGGTCATAAAACAAGGGAAAAGGAAGTACAAGGGGGTCAATATAAAAGAGAGAACAAGGGAGTGAGGTACGTGATAGTCCTGCACGTCGGTTATCAAAGTATTGAGTCTCGGTCAGAGACGGACTCGGAGATGGTGTCTCGGTCGTGATGGGAACGGAAGCAGAAAGTGGATTCCTGGTTGGACTTGTCGGGGATGGAGATTACGGAAAACAATCCTTCGTCCTTACGATCGGAAAGGTCTCGGAATAGGGGGGGTGGTTGTGGGGGTTAGTGTGGGTTGTTGAAGGTATGGGCTATAACAAAGTGGCTGATGAATTTTTGATGGTACTGAAAGGCCATGGTGGTATAGAAGGGTCAGAATAGGTAAGCAAGGTTGTGCTAGCACAGAAATAAGGGAGAGATATGTTCAGGCTGAACACCAAATTCTGAGCACTCCCCTGAGTCCAAACCGGCAGGTGTCCTTCCAAGTGATTCAATGAATTGTCCATATATGTCAAGTACACATACTGAGTGTCTGGTCATTTGGCAGTGCCGACCGAGCAGTCAGACTATGTCCACACACAAGTGTCCAAGTTGCATGCAAGTCACTTGGTATGCCGGTCTCTGCTCGGCACATCCACCCTCCACATTCCCCATTCCCATCCTTTGTCCACTCTTCCTCATTTACCGACCATTAATCCTACCCCATCCATTCCTATTCCTCAACCTACCCCACCTCGAGACATCCTGTCCTTGTTTTATCCTTGGACACAACCCTATTGTTTTATAGTCAGTCACTCCCTATTGTCCTATCCTTGGCCACATTCCTATTATTCTATTTTCATTGTTCTATCCCCATTACATTCCTCCATTCTATTTTTACTCATTGTGGACAATACCCCTACATGCTCTGCATACCTTATTGTCCCACATACCTTATTCCACATGTCACTTCTTAACCTATATAATTAGGACATGCATGTACATACTCCCTCATTCTGGGTATCAACTAGGCTTAGGTGTCAAGACCACGATACCGAGCTCTGGTTCACTCGGTAATACTGACTGACCAACAGACCTTTACCCATGCTATCCTCACTATCGCATGGTCTTGGCTCAGTACATCCGGTACATTGTCTAGACTACTTCTCCCATCCTATCCCTTCTACCCCTCACTATTGTCTCATTTCCTCACCTGTTCTCCCCTGGAACATTTGATATTCACTTATTATTTTGGTCATGGCCCTATTGTTTTATCTTTGGCCATCCTCTATTGTTCTATTCTCACCCACTCCTTCATTATTTTATTCTCAGCCATACTTTATTATTCTAATTCTCACCTACATTCCTTATTCTATTCTTGATCACCGTGGACAATGCCTCCACATGGTTTTTCATACCTTATTGTTTTCTATTCCTTACACCACCCTGTTCCACATCTTGCTTCTTAACCTATATAAGTAGCAGATGTATGTAGATAGTTCCTCACTCAGAATATCAACTTGGTTCACACCCCCTCGTCCACCTTTCCCCTGTCTAAAGTCCTTCACTCAAGCTGACACCCTCAGCATCTTTACGAGCCTCCCTCCTGCCTAAATCAGTGGCACGCATGGAACAGCACAGTGCAACGCACAAGCAGGTTGAAGCCTAGCCACCCCAAAACGGTCTACAGGACTTGACCAACTTCTCAGCTTTACCAAATCATAACAGTGTGAGGATCGAACATCCGCACCTTTTGGCAATTCATGATCATTGCAAACCTACCGTGACACTTCGCTGTCTATACTAGACATCATGAGGGGATTTTTTGTCCTAAAAGCCTTGGGACTTTTTCGTTAATTGTTTAAGTCTGAGTTAAAGGATTCGTCAAATATAACAAGCCTGTGTATAGTCTGTCCGAGCAAGTTACTCAAATTCTTAAGGAACTCATCCGTAACCAACTATCCATAGATTACATATACTTCCCCTTGAACTTACTGTAGGCACAGAGAATCTTTTGCTGTTCGTTCAAATCATTCCTCCTGTGACGTTAAGCAGGGCCTGACAAGTACTCGCATCGTTATGTTGAAAAGCAGGTCTTGCAAAGTATGGAGTTACATGTGATTGTCAAATTGAAAAGGCTCCTTTGATCTCTCTGGTTGTACTTCTACTTTGTTGGAAATTACGCTGAATTTGACCCAAAGTGAGATACAAGGAGTCACATGTGTATGGGAAAAATATGCATACCAGGGGCAGTCGTCCAACTGCCAGCTCCAAAGATGATGGCCTGAGGAATGGGCGCAAGCGGACCCTTGATCACGATACCATCGGTGACGTTGATCACAAGGTCGGTAATACCCACTCTTCCAGAGCATTGTCTGTCACCCGTGAGTTGTTCGACAGCGTCATAGTAAAGCACCGAATCGGATGCACTAAAGTCAGCCAGAGTGGACTCTATGTTTGGCGCCGTGAAAATGTAATAAACATTATTGATCTTGAAAGTTGCAACGAGTTGGGAGATAGAATTGGTATATTCGACAGTCCCATTCGCAGTTTGTGACATTGTGTTGGAAACTTTGTATTGGGACAGATACTGTCTGGAATATGTTAGTATAGGTGTAGCACACGACGGATGGCCACAATCCAAAACTCACGACGATAAAAGCTAATGTGTGGATGAGGGTTTAAGTTGAAATGGGACTGGAGTGAAAGATTGGACAACTGGTGAAGCCTGGCTTTTAAGTAAGTTGCTGAATACCAAGACGCCTGAGGGCTTACAGGATATTGAATTCCATGTCCGTAGGACATCGGAACGTCTCAAAGTTTGCATTGAGACATTCATCAGCTGCGCAAACTAAATACAAAAGCGCTGACATGACAGCAGCCATGATGTGAATTAAATTCTGGCAGTTCCCCGTGTTAGTTAATATCGCGGATTTTCCACTCGCGACATTGTATTAAATACAATTACTACATTCAATGTCAGACTGCAACGCATAATGAAGACAATGAAGAACTCATGAATACAGGGATAATAATAGAGACGAATGCTTGCATGGCCGCTCGCGGAGGGAGTTAGACTTGCCAGCAAGACACCTGGTTCATCCAATTATACTACGAGTTACGTCTCGGTGATGTGACAGAACTCATATCAATTGCCGAGCTGATGTGCTGATACCACATTGATTAATAGAGTGAAATTTCGGCTCCCAGCGTTGTGTTCAATACAATTACGTCATGAAACAAGTTGGAACCTTAGCATATAATGAACGATTACTCATCAACTCATTATCACCGTAAGCATAAGACGAATGTTTTGAAGGGGTTTATAGTCAAGTTGCGAAGTACCAGCAAGGCATCGGCAGCAAATACACTGTACTGAAAACCAGCCCACCATCAGTCGTCCAAGTTTAGCATTCGTTGCTCCACAAGCTAGAAACAGTGGGTCACCGGCTATGTAAACTTTATAGCCACTAGAAGTTGCACCCCGGAGTTTAGTGCTAAACCGGCGATGTTCGAAGTCAAATTCTGGCAGTCCCCGTGACGTCTGACAGCTCGTGACATCGCTACTAGTACTGCCGCATGTAGTATGTTCATATCTCTGGAGCACATGATGATCATAATGAAAATCACGTCACAGAGACTGCCAGCATTTATTGTGAACAAGGCTGCTTTTATTGTATGTAAACTAGAGTTTGCGGATTGGATACTGGTAGTGTAATGCACATCTTCAAGGACATGTAGCCGGTTACAGTCTCAATGGAACCTACTCTTCGATGCATGTTGGAGGCCATGAAGGGGTTTTATTTTCTGGAAGCTTTCCTGTTTCTTTGCAACTGGCTCCAAGTGATGAAAAGCTGGGCCTTGCGTACCACTCAATCAATCAAGCCAATCTCATCGATTGGATATATTAGGACTGGTGCTCCTTATTTCAATGTGGAAGAGTTTACATCGACTGTACATAGATGGACAATAATAAACAGAGGATGATTTAATGAGTTGTTATGTGGATTGACACAAATAGTATTCAGCAATAATGTTTGTTTTCAATATAAACGCACACAGACACCAGACAGAAAGAGATCCAATTAGAGTGCTTACGGTGCACTTTCTAGAATAAAGTGGAGGGATAGTAGATAGGTTTGTATGAATAACTACAATGTTGGTTCTTATTTATTGAGTTTTTATTTAATGTACTACCTGGATGTATGTGTCTCAGTTGGCGTGCGGCGCTCTCTGGTTTCGTGTTAGCGTCGGTCTGAGGAGCTGGCAATCGATTAAGTGCCTCGTCGAAGACGTGTTGGGGAAGTGGAGAGGGATGAAAGAAAGTTAAACACAATGTGAGGATTGCTTTTGATACCTTGGAAATGTATCCCACTTGGTCCAGCAATGACGAAAACTAGTAAGCCTATTCGGGAAGTCTCTGTTAAGTGCCAAAGTACCGATATAGGGTACTCTGTAGTGAGAATGGAACTAACTTTGATTACTGTAACTACTCGATATTCATACGAGTAAAGCCATGATATGAGAAATGAGCCATAACTAGCAAGAATGAAATATTCCATATGCAGTGGACCTGAAATGGGTTGCCATGTTTGTGACCCTCTTTGATGGATATTATATGTAGGGTTCCGGCTATGTAAATAAGATTAAATCTTCACTCCTGTCATATACATGGTAGGTAATACTCCTTTGGATCCCTGTTCCACCCTTAAATCATTCCATATCTGTCATGTGTTCCTTGGTGACTGCATATATGCAACCTGGCTTTACCATTCTCCATTCCTCACAATGTGTGTTATCTCCTATCTATGTTTTACTTTCTCTCCCCTATTTCCATGTCCTTTTCTCATTCCTTTGTATAGTGATTGACTCACTGCTCATCATATCCTCCTAGCCATGTGAGCACCTATTCAATGAACTGGGGTCATTTAATTCCCTCTGTTGGTAAGTGGGGTTATAAACTTGTCCCTAGTTCCCTACTATATGTATCTTCACTTTCCTCCTGTGTTTTTTTCCGTTTACTTATCATTTATTGTGCATACAGTGACTCAAAAAATTGTCCCACTTTCTGCTTCATGGTCACAGAGCATCATAACAAGACCAAACACAGCTAATATATCAGTGTATGTAAGAGAGATCTTGTTAAGGGCTACATGTGTAATAAAAATTATGTAATTTTATGATGTGTCCATGGAGATACAGCCAATTCATTTTGGGGACTCATTGGGACAATTATTTGACTGGGCATCAGAAATATCATAATCTGATGGTGCCTGGTTCCCATGGGAAACTTGATGGATGGCTTTCAGGATGATTGTACCTTACATGGTTACTGGATCCAATGTATTTAAGAAGGGCCAGCATTCTCAGGATCCCCAAATTCAATATGCATCCCATCTCCTATGCTCAGAAGGAAAACATCCTCTCTCTTGCTTCCAATGGTCACCTTACACATCATATTGCCTTTAAACTTGGTGCTGGAAGGTCTACCATCTCCAGGGTCCTTCGACAACTCCTCTCCAACTGACAAATCCCTTCTTCTGGTCATCATTCCAAGCTCCCTTCTACTGATAAATGATCAATCCTCACATAAATCACCACTGGGAAGGCTGCCAATGCTGTTCAGGTCACCAAACACATTAACACCATTATCTCCTACCCAGTCTGCCCACAAACAGTCAGAAACATGCTCAAGCAGCACTCATTCAAGGCTGTTACAAAGAAGAAAAAGCCATGCTCACTGCAGTACACAGGAAGAAGCAGTTGGCCTTTGGTCTGAAACACAAGGAGTAGACTGTAGAGGACTGGAAGAGGGTAATTTGGTCAGATGAGACTAAAATCAACAGGATTGGGTCATATTGGAAGCAGGGGGTGTAGAAGCATGCAGGGGGTGGGCCGATTGAGAGGGAAGTACAAGGAACTGTGAAGTTTAGGAATGGGAACATCATAGTATGGGGCTGTATGGGCTGCAATGGTATGGGAAAACTTGCTGAGATTGAGGGGAGGATAGATGCTGAGCAGTATGTGGAGGTTTTAGATAATCACTTACTACCCAGCATAGAGGAATGTGGGATTGCTGAGGGGAATTACATTTTTCAGCAGGACAATGACCCTAAACACACCTCCAGAAAGGCTAGAAACTGGATAGAAGAGAATGATATTACTCTCCTAGACTGGGCACTACAGTCTCCAGACCTTAATCCCATTAAACAACTCTGGCATCATATCAAATTGCAGTTGTACAAGTATGAAGCACCAGCAACAGGAGTTTGGCAGATTTGGAAGAGAGTGGCAGAGGTGTAGAATGCTATAGAGCCAGAGGTGTGTCAGAAGTTGATGGAAAGTGTGCCTAGAAGGGTGGAAGCAGTTATAAAGGCCAAGGGGGGCAATACAAAGTACTTAATTGTGCATTTTCTTTATTTCTGATACCCAGTCAAATGATTGTCCCAATGAGTCCCCAAAATGAATTGGCTATATCTCTATAGAACCATTAACAAATTAGATAATTCTTAATTCACATGTAGTCCTTAACAAGACCTCTCTTATATATACCAATATATTGGCTCTGTTTGGCCTTGTTGTGATGCTATGTGACCATGAAGCAGAAAGTGCAAATACTGTATTGGAATAACTTTTTGAGTCACTGTATAGTAGAGGAAATCATTTCCTTTTGACATAGACTTTTCATAGATAAGAAATTAGTATAATATCTGTATGTTCATTAGTCTTTCCTGCAGTCAGTATATTAACAAATATACCCCCATTTACTTCCATTTCATTTTATCAACCTCACCTTTTGTTAAGTTTAAGCCTAGACTATGAAGTACTGAGACTACTGACAGATGTCTGTTGGTAGAGGTAATGCCTATGATAAGCAGTCATCTGTCATTATGAGGGTGTGATGACAGATATACAGATGGTGGATGTGTGGGGGTGCTGATGTACAAAGGTGATAAGTGTGTGAGGGTGGCAGACATGTGAGGGTGATGGATGTGTAGAGGTGACAGACATGCAGAGGTGACAGATGTGTGAGGGTAACAAATGTACAGGGGTAATAGATATGAAGAGGTGACAGATATATGGAGGTGATAGATGTGCAGAAGTGAATTGAATATGAAGCTTGAAAAAGGTTGGCAATACTGTTGGCAATGATGAGGGGGTATGAGGTTATAGGGACTTGGCTTCAATTTGTGTGTTTTACCCTCCTAGATCATCAGTCCCATATTTGAGAGTTATAGGAATTTACAAGTAAAGAGAGGAGTGGGAAACTAAGTTAATGTTCTAACTAAAGAACAGGACAGTAAACTAGATGTTTATATACATGTAGAGAATGGCATGGGTCACCCACAGCTCAAATGTGAGTGACTCACACCCAATCCATGATAAACCCAAACCCATCAACCCATGGGTTTTTGTCACGACCATACATCGTGCTTTGACTTACTCGGCAGTACCGACCAACCGACCCCCATTCACATCATTCCATGGCATACAGTTTTGGTTTGGTACACCCGGTTTATCACCCAGTTCATTATCCTCTTCCCCAACCCCTATTCTTTGTCATCCCTACACTCCCTTCCTTTCCCCCTCACTCGTTTACCCATGGGACGTTCACTATTCCCTGCCACTCACTCACGGCCCTATTGTTTTATTCTTGGCCATTCCTTATTGTTCTATTTCTTTCCCACAATCTCACCGCTTACATTTCATTGTCTTACCCTCTCATTATTCTATTCTAATTGTTGTAGACTATACCTCCACATGGTCTTCATACCTTATTCTTTTTTCCATGTCTTATGCCACCCTTATTTCACATTCTGCCTCTCAGCCTATATAAGTAGTTGATACGTGTACATAGTTCTCCAGTCTGAGTATCAACTAGGCTTATGCCTCCTGTCAAGTCCACGTACCGAGACCCATCCG
>QLPG01010296.1:0-19511 GCA_003314385.1 Gomphus sp. MG54 | reverse complement strand
CTGACTGTGAACCCGTGACCTTAGTCCCTCTGTCTCCGGAGTACAAACCCCCCTTGGAAACCATTCAGAACCTCTGGAAAACCCTTCCAGAAGCCTCTAGCTAAGTGCTGACATGCAGATTTAACAGTATATTCGTACTCACACTCCTGATCATTATAAAGCATGAGACCTATCATGCATTTGCAAGACCTACAGATAATCACCCTAGTGTCTGCCTGCCGTGCATCCATCTCCTGAGAACTGTCTGCCCCTGGACCAAGTTTCCAGATGCCTCAGACCCCAGCATACCCTCTGGAACCTTCATCTGACTCTGGATTCTCGGACACAGACCAACACCTGCATTCAAATATGATGTTATGGCCCATGCCACCAAACAAACCCACATTAAACCCCACAACCACCTGCACCATTTCCGGGACCTTTCCAATCGCCCAAAGACTGAATAACCAATTCCGGATATCTGACGTACATTCCGAGGTTCTGCGATTCTGAACCTCTGAAGACTCTGAAGTCAAGGTTCCGTTCCTTTGATAGACGACGCACAGGATCATCGTGTACCTTACCCCTTGTTTTCTCTTTTATATTGACCCCTTGTACTCCCTTTCTCCTTGTTTTATGACCAGCAAAGATAGTACAAGGATAGTCGCATGTATATAGTCTCCCAGTCGACTGGACTATTCGCCAGTACAAATATTGACTTAATTTGCTTTGTAGTTTCTGATTAGTTTCCGGTAAACTTTCCGACTCTCTGAAATTAGAGACAGACGATCGAGGAGGGTGCAACACATAAGTTGAAGCCAAGTCCCTGTGACCTTGAACCACTTGCACCACCCTATACCATGAACAGTCCCAGACCCCCAGCATTCCCGACTTCCGTCTGCTCCAATTCCGATCCCGATTCCGATCCTCACCTCGGAATACAAACTCTCCCTTTGGAACCCTTTCAGAAACCTCTGAGAACCCTTCCAGAAGTCTCTAGCTAAGCGCCGATATGCGGATTTGACAGTATATTTGTACTCACACTCCTGATCGTCATTAAGCATGAGACCCATCACACGTTCACAAGCCATGCAGACAATCACTCAGGCATCTGCCCACCATACATCTGTCCCCTGAGAACTGCCCATCCCTGGACCAAGTTTTCAGATGTCTCAGACCCCAGCTCATCCCCCGGAACCTTCCTCTGACTCCGTATTTTTGGACGCAGACCAACACCTGCACTCGAATTTGACCAACCCGTTCCTTGTGAACCACCCCCCGGTGATCCAACAATCATCGCCATCGGATATACGGTCCAGTTCAGGACCATCCACAGCAGTACTATCAGACTCATCGGTGCCCCCCCATGTACCACCACCTTTCGCACCTCTGCCCGTGGCACCACCACTCATTGCACCACCCACCGTACCCCCATTTGCGGTGCCACCCCCCGTCGCCTAACCCCATGTCGCACCACCCGCCGTAGTACCGCTGCCTCCTGCACACCTGGGAGGGGCCCCCACCTTAGGACCCAACGTTGTGCCCAATATCTCTCAGGCCCTTGTTATGCTGGCAAGTAACTTAGCCAGCCCTCTCCGCCCCCGACGAGCCAGACTGGCTCTATGACTATGAGGGGTTTGTAAATGAACTCAAAACCAACTTCGGCCCCCACAACCCAGAAGGAAAGGCCGAAGCAGACCTCGAGACCCTCTGCATGCGCAATAATCAGCGCATCATGAAATATGTAGTCAAATTCAATTGACTAGCCACCCGCGTCCACTGGGGCGATGCTGCACTTCGTTGCCAGTTCTACAATGGACTCCCCGGCAGAATCAAAGACAAGATCTCTAGAGTAGGAAAGCCCCATTCCCTGCTCCAACTCCATCTCCTGTCCCAATCCATCGACGCCCACTACTGGGAGCGACAATCGGAAATTGCCAGAGAGCCCCCCTCTACCCGGAACTTCGACCGCCCCTACGACAGAGGGAGGACCCCCATGACCATGTATTCGGCCCCTAACACGGGCAATAAGACGGCCAATGTAGGCCAACCCGTGACCCCATCCAGTGCAGCAGGACTACCACGGATCTTTCATCCAAAATCAGAAAAGACGGAAAACTTACACCACAAGAACGGCAACGCCGCTTCGAACAAAACCTCTGCCTCTTCTGTGGCAGATCGGGCCACCCAGCCAAGGAATGTCCGAGATCCACCACCACAGTCACCAAAGGGCGTGCAGCCTCTGTGATGGAAGAGGTTGAAGAAGAGTCTGAGACGTTGGATGCTTCAGAAACCGAGGAATAAGAAGTTAGGCCCCCGACTCCGGCACCAGTTGTTCGTGTTAAACACCAACTATGCCTACGGATGGAAAACAAAACAACACATCCAACCTTTTCAGGAATATGACCACCCATGACCAATTGTCGAAAAGATTTCGACCTGTTTCTTTGGAAACAACTCCAACCCTCCAAACTCTGACCCTCCAAACTCTAACCCTCTGAACTCCATCAGAATTCTAGTTACAAGAACACCATACACTTACCCACTACGATCCATTGATCGATAGGGCATTGAGTACTACTCGTTTAGATATTCATCCTAACTGATTCTTGGTACTATGGAGCCAGCAGTTTTCACTCAGCACTCAATCTGACCCTCCAAAAAACTCCACTCAGGAAGAACCCTGACCATTGCGGAATTCTGTACCATCCCTTAGACAAAATGGTACCATGTGTCAAGTCCACGTACCGAGACCCATCCGCCGGCAGTGCCGACCAAGCAATCATCCTATATCCACAACCAAGTGCCCGTGTCACCTGCATAACACTTAATGCACCGGTCCCGGCTCGGCACATTCACCATCCGCACTCCTCGGTTCGTTTCACCTCAGGACTTCCTGTCCTTGTATTATCCTCGGACGAGACCCTATTGTTTTATACTCGGCCACTCCCTATTGTCCCATCTTGAGTCATGACCCTATTGTCCTATCTTTTATTGTTCTATCCCCGCTTTGCATTCCTTGTTCTAATTTTGTTCGTTGTGGACAATGACCACATGCTCTGCATATCTTGTTGCCCCACATTCCTTATTCCACATGTCGCTTCTTAACCTATATAAGTAGGACATGGATGTACATACTTCTCCATTCTGGGTATCGACTAGGCTTAGGCCCTTCTACCTTCTTCTCCTCTGTTAAGTCCTTGACTCGGGCCAGCATCCTCAGCATCCCCCTGAGTATCTGTTTGTTGCAAATACAGTGGCATGCACGGCAAGTAGGGCACAATGCACAAGTACGTTGAAGCCAATGCCACTACTCTTGGCCTGCAGGACTTGGCCATAGTCTGCCCGACCTTTTGACAACACCCCTCAGCAGTACCGAAGTCCGTCAGTACCCGACGCTTGACACCATGTGTAGATTCTCTTAGACTAGAACCCTTCTTGATAAAATGTTAATACGAGCTGAACTATTGACATGGTTCAAACCGAGACTCAAATTGCAGGACATTCCCCAAATTCTGATGACACCACTGCCGTCCAGGTGACAATCTGGTGAAAATGAACACCACAATCATCATGGCCACCATGACCACCACAACTGCCATGACTCCCAAAACCACCATGACTGCCATGACCAGCATAACCACACCAACCATGACCCCCAAGCCTCTGACACAAAAAATACCATTAATTCCAAATCAATATGAACATCATTATCAGTCATCACCGTAAAACAAAGAATGCTCTGGATTAGGATTGGAAGGATCCAGCTCATGGAACAAATCCACTCCCATCATGTCTCCTCCACCACTCGACCCTGGCACTGGGACCACCACTCTAGGAATCAGCCCTGCCGTCAGTCCCACAACCTCTGGAACCACCACTTCAGGAAATGGCCCCACTGCCAGCCCCACAATCCCTGGAACCACCTCTTCAGTAAGATGCCCCATCACGGGTGCCGAACCCTCTGCATCACACACTGGGTTCACCTGTTCAATAGACCGCCCTGCTCTGGGTGTCACATCTTCTGCACCATGTGCTAGACCCATCCCCTTGGGAGTCCTCTTCCTTTTAGAGGCTGCCTTCCCCATACCACACACCAGAGTCGACTGACTTGCCACTACCCAACGACTCCAGACTAGACCACCGCGCCTCCTGTCAGGGGACTACCGGTTTATTCCTCTTTTCCTTCCTTTTATTCCTTTTATCCCCTTCACTTCTCTTATTCCTTTGCTTATATTACTTCTTTAATTACCTCTCTATCTTCCCCTTTCATATATTTGCTATAATCCCTTCTACTTAATATTCTATCACCTTCCTTGCTGGCTGTGACAGGCTTGTTATGTCACAGTCACTGTAGCTATACAGTCACTGCTTAGGTAAGGGGGTCCTTTGGCTGTTCTCTTCTGGACCTCCCTGCCAGTGTCTGTAGTGTCTGTGGGTAAACATTAGGGTTCGAGTCCCTGGGTTAGGCCCTGGGTAGGTCACAGGGCTGGGTGGTGTCCCGCTGTTGGTCTCCCAGCAGGTACTGGAATCAGTACCTATGCAGGTTGCCCTTACACCTCCATACACTTGTCAGACAATCCTGACCATCCATTTTGATAGCATTCCACATCTCAGAGGCATCTGACAACCTCCTTAAGTTGGCACCAAGAGTGAAAATACCATCTCTGATTTCCTTCAGGATGTCCCCATTTGCAGCACCCCCATTCTTCGGAAGGGGAGGGACTAGTACTTTGACCTTCATCCGCTTCAAAGAGGATGCCTTGGGAACCTCTGTCTCCTCCCACCTCCTCTTTCTCGAGGTTGCCCCTTTAACAACCATTACCCTGCCGACCTCATACCTCACCCTGCTCTTCTGACAGGGAACACAGGTCTTGACTGATATGGTCCATGTGCAAGGTTCCTCATGCTTGAGACACCTGTTGTAGGGTTCCAACCTCAACAAAGAGGGAATCTCCAGATTGGCAACCTGGTACAAGTCAGGATGATGGTGAATTAATGCCTGGCGACTAGACTTACGGGGTCTGAGACCCACCTCCTTCCCAGTCGCCCGCACATCCCAAGCCACCTGATTTTTGAAGGCCTTTTGTGCCCCCAAAATCCAGGCATCCTTCTCAAGATATCTCTGACACTTCCTCTCTGCATCCCTCGCAGCAGTGCTTGTCCCGACTATATGTTATGGCCCATGCCACCAAACAAACCCACATTAAACCCCACAACCACCCGTGCCATTTCCGGGACCTTTCTGATTGCTCAAAGTCTGAATAACTAATTTCCGGACATCCCATACATCATTCTGAGGTTCTGTGCTTCCGAACCTCTGAAGACTCCGAAGTCAAGGTTCTGCTCCTTTGATAGATGACATGCAGGATTATTGTGTACCTCACTCCTTGTTCTTCATTTTATATTTCCCCTTGTACTCTCTTTCCCCCTTGTCTTTACTTGGTAAAAGGTAGTACAAAGACTAGATACATGTATATAAGTCACCAGTATACTGGACTATTCGCCAGTACAAATATCGACTTAATTCTGCATTGTAGTTTCCGATTAAGTTCCGGTAAACTTTCCAACTCTCTGAAATTAGGGACAGACGATCGAGGAGGGCGCAACACATAAGTTGAAGCCAAGTCCCTGCGACCTCGAACCACTTATACCACCCTATACCGTAAACAGTCCCAAGACCCCCAGCATTCCCGACTTCCATCTGCTCCGATTCCAACCCCGATCCTGACCCTTAAGTCCCTGCCCTCGGAATACAAATCCCCCCTTCAGAAACCACTCGGAACCCTCTGAAAACCCTTCCGGAAGTCTCTAGCTAAGCACCGACATGCGGATTTAACACTATAGGCATAATAGAGACATCCTCCTCACCCCCTGGATTATCCCCAGAAGATGAGTAGACGGACTCTATATCTGAGGGGACACCACTATCCAAAGATTCTTCAGACTTGGTCTCCTGTCGTGGAGCATCCCTATCCTTGGACCCCAACAGGCCAACAAAACCCCCCCAAGATGGTACATCTTCTAGATCTTTGGCCACCTGACCAGCTAGAAGTTCAAACTCCAGAGCCTTGGCATCGCACTCCATGGTTCGATCCTTCTCCTTCCTCCCCCTCCTCTGATCCACCTCCTTTGTTTTTTCCTCCAGCTTTTGGACTTTGGCCCTCCGATTTTTTCCAACCTTCTGAGTGGCCTTCAGTTTCCATCCCCCTTCTGCCTTCAACAAGTGAATCCCTTCCACACATTTGGCTTAGAAAGCATGCACCTGCTCTGAGACTTCCGCTTCGATATCCTGTTCCAGTCCAGACATGGGTGGGGGTAGGAAAGGATACATTGGATGAGCACTCAGAAAAAAACACCTATTACATCCCAATACACCTAAAAATTAATCCCATGCTCTTCTCTTCTCAATTCACGGCAAGAATAAGCTTAGGACCTCAAGGGCTCAGTCCTAGTGGAGGGATACTGTTATGGCCCATGCTGCCAATAAACCCACATTAAACCCCACAACCACCCACCCCCTTTCTGGGACCTTTCTGACCACCCAAAGCCTGAACAACTGCTTTCCAAATTCCATTGTATTAACCCAAGGTTCCACATTCCCAAACCTCCAAATTCTGAAGCCAAGGTTTAACTCCTTTGATAAACGACATGCATGATCATTGTATACCTCACTCCCTTGTTCTTTGTTCTGTATTGCCTCTTGTACTCTCTTCCCCCCCTTGTCTTTCCTTGGCAAAAGTTAGTACAAAGACTAGATACATGTATATAAGTCTCCAGTCAACTGGACTATTCACCAGTATGAATATCAACTTAATTCTGTGTCATAGTTTCCAATTCAGTTCCAGTAAACTCTCTGACTTTCCGAAATTAGAGACAGATGATTGAGGAGGGCATAACACATAAGTTGAAGCCAAGTCCCTGTGACCTTGAACTACTCAAATCACCTAGTACCACGAACAGTCTTAGACCCCCTCCAGCACTTCCTGTCTTTCCGCCCCTTTCCAATTCCGACCGTGAACCTGCGACCTTAGTCCCTCCATCTCCTGAGTATGAACCCCCCTTGGAAACCATTCAGAACCTCCAGAAAACCCTTCCAGAACCCTCTAGCTAAGCACTGACACGTGGATTTAACAGTAAGCTAAAACTAACATAATATGTGACTTATGATTTGGCTGGATTGCTTGTATGTAGAATTAGATGGTAGATGTTTGGCTGGTATGATCAAGTGAACCAAAGCTCAGTAAATCATACTTTGACACAATCATTTACTTTCAGCTTATCTTTACTTTATTCCCACTTCATACAACCAACCTTGCCTTTATAAAATTAGATACCTGTCAAGTACATGATACCAAGCCTCAGTTTACTTGGTCATACCAACTAAACATCTAACATCTAATTCCACATACAAGTGATCAAGTCAATGCACAAATCACATAGTATGTCTGTCTCAGTTGGATATATTCATTACTTCTATTTGGTTCACTTCATCTCTCATTCTTTCTACTTCACTTATTATTTTATGCCTCACTTTGGTATATTCACATATGCTTAACCATTCTTCATATTTTGTTTCTATGCTCTTTATTTTGCATACATTTCTTAATGTACAACAATTGGGTAATACTGATTTGAAACCATTATCTCTTGAAGAAAAATTAACAATTTGATCACAGACAATAATACTTGGTGACTCAGTGTTATGGCCCATGCCCCTAATAAATCCATACTAGTCCCCACAACCACCCGCACCTTTTCTGGGACTTTCCAACTGTTAAAAGTTTGGAACGATTGCTTTCTGTAAATCCGTTGCATCAACCTGAAGTTCTGTAATCCTGAACTTCCTACAATTCCATGACCTAGGTTCCGCTCCTTGATAAATGACCCATAGGATCATCACATACCTCACTCCTTTGTTCTCCCTTTTCTATTAGCCCCTTGTATTTCCTTCTTCCCCTTGTCTTTACCTGGCAATAGATAGTACAAGGATTAACTACATTTATATAAACCCCCAGATGACTGGACTATTTGCCAGTATGAATATCGACTTAATCTGCATCGTAGTTTCTGATTCAGTTCTGGTAAACTTTCTGACTTTCTAAAATTAGGGACAGATGATTGAGGAGGGTGCAACACATAAGTTGAAGCCAAGTCTCTCTGACTTTGAACACTCGAACAACTAATTGTAACAACCTAATACCATGACCAACCCTAAGTCTCTGGTGCTTCCCATCTTTCTATCTTTCCATCTCTGTCTGTGAATCCATGATCCCCAACCCTTACACCACTGGAGTCTTGACCCCCCTCCTACAAACCCTTTGGAGGCCTCTGGAAACCCTTCTCAAAGTATCTAGCTAAGCACCTGATACGTGGACTTAACACTCAGCTAGTCAATTTATAGCATTACCAAGGTAGAAAGATAGCATATATTCTAAAATATATAAATCTTCACTTATTCTTTTATGCATCTTGTTTTTATCTGTTTCAATTATGTTCTATGCTCGGTCATCAACTGAAATTTCTATACCTTGTTTCCATATCTTATCCTTTTGCATACTTTTGGTTATAATATCCTGATGACAGGGTCATTCATCCACATTTCTTTGACTATATAAGTAATGCATCAGATGTATGTAGTTTTTCATTCTGATAATTGACTATAGCAATCCTCCATACTCTTTGTCTAAGTCTTTACTCAGGCTGAAATTCTTGGCATTCTCCTGAGTTATCTTCTTTCTGAAATCCAGGGCCTGTCAAGCTTTGGTAATGCCAAAGATGCTGGTGGGGAGCAGCCAAGTCCTGCAGGCTGGTAGTAGTGGCTTTGGCTTCAACATACTCATGTGGTATACCCTACTTTCTGTGTGTGCCACCAATTTGGAACAGAAGGGATACTCAGAGAGTGCTGAAGGTCTTGGCCCAAGTGGAGGACTTAATAGAGGAAGGGAAGGTAAAGAGGCCTAAGCCTAGTCGATACCCAGAATGAGGAAGTATATATATCCATGTGCTACTTATATAGTTTTAGAGGTGGGATGTGGAATAAAGAATGAAGAACAATAAGGTATGCAGAGCATGTGGGAATCCTCCACAATGATCAAGAATAGAATAAGGGATGCAAATGAGAATAGAACGATAAAAGTAGGATAATAGGAATGTGGCCAAGGATAAGACAATAGGAAGTGACCGAGTATAAAACAATAGCATTATGGCCAAGGATAAAACAAGGATGAAATGTCCCAAAGTAGAACAGGTTCAGGAATAAGGAGTAGATGGGGCAGGATTAATGGATAGTGAATGAGGGTGAATAAGGGGTGGAATGAGGAGTGTGGATGGTGGGTGTGCTGAGCTGAGACCAAGGAATCAAGTGACTTGTATGCAGCTGGGTCACCTTGTGCATGGTTATAGGCTGATTGCTCGGTTGGCAGTGCCAAGTTACCAGGTATTTGGTACGTATACTTGACATGGCCTTATGGAAGAAAGGCAACAACACATGAGTACATTGAAGCCAGCCACATCTGTTCAGTCTGTTAGACTAGGCCAATACCCCACTAGCATTATGTTCTCAGCACTATTGCATTAGTGTTCAGCTCATGCAATCTTGGCACCTTGGTGCTTAGTTGGAGTTTTCATGCGAGGAGGCTAGGGACAAAGTGGTGAGAAGGGTGGGTGAGGTGGTAATGAGGTTCGAGAGGAGTATGAGTCTAATCCTGGGGTCAGGTAGCCTGGGTGCTGGGAGTGAGAATGGGATCCCCAGCACCCCCAGGAAGTCGATGACAATGCCATCATCTTTACCTATGGGAGGATCTGGAGGACATTTGCAGTCCTCATCATTGGTGAGCAGTCCCTTGACGAGGAGTCGACCCTCCTCATTTCTCTCCAATCCAACACTAAATGTCAGTCCTGAATCAACCCTCACATCAATACTGACCTATAACACTAATACACTCGACATCCAAACATCGACCTTATCCACCCCAGCATCATCTTACATTACTGCCCCACCATACTGGATGTAGATCGATAAGTGTGAGTTCACAGAGGTAGATTTATTATTGATGTGTGTTTCTTGTTTGCAGTGCTCCTGGAGGCTTGGGAACAATATAGGGATGCGGTGGTATTGATGGAGAGCCCGCCTGCTATGGCAGGGGTGCATATTGCCGAGGCTCTGAGTATGTATCACCAAACTCTATTTTCCTCCTCTGATGATTGTGTAGGCATCCCATACTTCCACACTTTCACAATGCCATGGTCCCAGACAGCACAGTATCCTCACCCATTTATAAGTCTGCCCATAGAGAACTCTGCGCGTTTTAATGTTGCTTCGTGAGGCCCACCACATTCTCATCCAGTCCTGTTTGCTAATGTCACATTTTAACGTGTAGGTACATTTTGTTTGATAATGTATTCTGGCTTGGTGTTAAGTCCGCATGTCAGGCGCTTAGCTAGTACATCCGAAGGGGCTATCCGGGTTAGCGTGAAGGTCCGTAATGGGGCCGAGGACCGAACGTGGGGTTGGACGGACTACAGACGGAGGCGGAAGTGCCGGGAACTTAGTGTCGGTCGCGAAATGGTTCAATCCGGCCACTGAGGTGTTCGAGGTCGAAGGGACTTGGCTTCAACTTATGTGTTGCGCCCTCCTCGATCATCTGTCCCTAATTTCAGAAAGGGGACGGGAGTTTACCAGACATGAATCGGAAACTAGGTGGGGAGACTAAATCGATATTCATACTGGCAAACAGTCTAGTCGACTGGGAGACTATATACATGCGACTATCCTTGTACTATCTTTGCCGGTCATAAAACAAGGAGAAAGGAAGTACAAGGGGTCAATAGGAAAGAAGAATAAGGGAGTAAGGTATGCGATAGACTGGTGCATCGGTTATCAAGATGTGGAACCTTGGTCATGGGAATCGGGATCGGACTAGCGGGGGCTCGGATGTTATGGGAATGGAAACCACAGAAAGTGGTCGTTCATCTTTCAGTGGTTGAGGAGGTTTCAGAAACGGGGTAGGTGGTTGTGGGGGTTGGTATGGGTTTGTTTGGGGCATGGGACATAACACTTGGGACATCTGGCCAAATCAATAGATGGCACAAAAAGCACTTGGGGCTGCCCTCAACTGATATGGGACATATGGCAGAAGCAAAGATTCTATTCTTGTATAATTTTTCACCAGTGGCTTCCTTTTGTCTTAATAATGTTAATAGGTGCATGGGCTGTATGCAACCACATATAACACCTCATGTGTGCATGTGGTATTTGAGTGTCATATGTGAATGCATATGACACCTATGTATATGTGTTGCCATGTTGGCCCTAACTGCATTGGAGTTGCTGGTAGTCCCATCCTGCCTCCTGGGAAGCCCAGGTGCACTTGCCTCTATGTGTATGTCATCTATACCCAAGGCAGATGTGTACCTGGGTGCACCTGAGGTAGGTTGCTATTTGCATTGGGGTTGCTGGTAGCCTCATCTTGTCTCCTGGGAAGCCCAGGTACACTTGCCTCTGTGTGTATCTCATCTATACCTAAGGTAGATGTGTACCTAGGTGCATCTGGGGTAGGTTGCTGTTTGCATTGGGGTTGCTGGTAGCCCCATCCTGCCTTCTGAGAAGCCCAGGTACACTTGCCTCTGTGTGTATGTCATCTATACCTAAGGCAGATGTGTACCTGGGTGCACCTGAGGTAGGATACAACTGTTGCTGTTGAACATGTATTCAGCCAAGGCCATCTTGTTTTGCCCTATATTTGGAACCGACTTTCAGCTGAGACAACTTGAGCCCTTATGTGTATTGGATCTTGGGGCACACTTGGTTTGGTGAAGAATGCCAATATCAAGGCTGCATTGGGGGATAAGGTCACTGATCCTGAGGAGGAGTGTACTATGGGTTGGGATACTATTATGGGTAATATTCTATAAATTCTGAATTTTTATAATAAGAAAATAGATTAAATTTCAGTATTGGGTCAATTTATACCCATTGTGGGTGGCAGGTAAGTGTAATACCCATTGTGGGTTGCAGATAAAAGCAATACCTGTTGAACCTGTGGGTAAGAATAATACCTGTTGAACCTGCAGGTAAGAATAATACCCGTTGTGGGTCATGGGTAAAAGCAATACCTGTTAAACCTATGGGTACCCATACCCATACCCACAATAACCCATTACCCATTACCCATTACTAAGGGTACAGGTATTCTCAGGTACAGGTACAGGTAGGCACAAAATACCTGGGGGTTACCCATGCCAATCACTATCCACAACCTCCTCAGATTCGTTGACCTTCATCCTTGTATTAATGAATGCATGCCACATAGCCAGCTTTGAACCAAAGCCTGTAGCCTGATGGATGTGCTATAGTTCTGGCCAGACCTTCTTTGGGTTAAGATCCTTCATATGGGGCAACTGACTAGCCATGACCCTTTTGATCATCCTGCCCCTGGTCTGCCTTATCTTCATCTCATACTCCACAATGGCCTTCCTGGCACCAACTGTATTACCTTCTGATTTCACAACCATCCCAAAAACATATTCCCACAATCCTTGTTCCACCAAGTCTGCTTCCATATTTATTCTACATAGTTCCTATTGGTAAGTACAGTGAATGTTGGATCATGGTCTTCAGACATAACAGGGGTAATTCAGATGAGATAAGGTTTTGCAGTTTTCAAGAAGGCAAGTAAGAAGATGAGTGAGTACACTTGAGTCATCTAATATGGGTATGGTCGAATTATATTGAATTTCTCCTGAAGCACACAGTTCAAAACACAAGTGATGGTTATAATTTGACAAGGGAAAATTTTAGCTACAGCATAACTTATGTAATGCAGACATGTCACATGACATGTTGTAGTGGAGAGTTGCATTCACAATAGGTTATGGGCCCTGCCTGTGTTAAGTCCGCATGTCAGGTGCTTAGCTAGTACTTCCCAAGGGGCTGTCCGGGTTAGCGTGGAGGTCCATAATGGGGCCAAGGACCAAAGACGGAATCAGACGGACTACGGCGGAGGCAGAAGCACCGGGAACTTAGGGTTGGTCACGGAAAGGTTCAATCCGGTCACTAAGGTGTTCGAGGTCGAAGGGACTTGGCTTCAACTTATGTGTTGTGCCCTCCTCGATCGTCTGTCCCTAATTTCGGAAAGGAGACGGGAGTTTACCAGAAATGAATCGGAAACTGGTGGGAGACTAAATCGATATTCGTACTAGCGAACAGTCCAGTCGACTGGAAGACTATATACATGCGACTATCCTTGTACTATCTTTGCCGGTCATAAAACAAGGAGGAAGGGAGTACAAGGGGTTAATAAAAAGAGAAAACAAGGGAGTGAGGTACACGATGGTCCCACGCGTCGGTTATCACGGTAACAGAACCTTGACTTCGGAGTCTTCAGAGGTTCGGGATCGCGGAACCTCGGAATGTATGTCGGACATCTGGGAATCGGTTATTCAGGCTTTGTCAGTCGGAAAGGTCTCAGAAATGATGTGGGTGGTTGTGGTGTTAAATGAGGGTTTGTTTGGCGGCATGGGCCATAACAGCCTGAATGCTCATCCAGCTTGAATACTGGATACATAGCCTACTTAACACCTCTGGTTCAGTCCATGCTCACTTTCATCCTATGCTGTGTCCAACACCCTATGGTCCCTCATTTCAGTTGAGAAGTTTGACAGGACCAACTGGGAGGACTAGCTCCACCAGCACATGGAGGATGGCATATGGCAAGGAACACCAAGTTTTGATCACTTGTAAATGGCACAGCCATAGTACTTGCACTTGCTGACAGTAAAGCGATCAATCTCAACCATGTTCCAAATCAGACTCCAATGGTGCTCATCCCATATCACCTTCACTGTCACCACATCACATAGCCAACCATTCTATTCAGCACTCCAATCTTCAGACTCCCAATTTGCCATCATGTCTTCTTCAGAGCTCATTCCCATGCAATACTACAACACCCATGACACACAGATCCAGGCAGAACCATTAACATATCATTATCTTCGCATACCCCCTTCAGCACAATTCTCACTCAGAAGATGATCCCATCCAATCTACACTCAGTCATATGCGATAGGAGTTGCAGTCTATTTTCCAGAAAGCCAAGAACCATACATATTTCTTGGTATAATGTCTAGACCAGCATATCATGATAGGAGTAGAGTGGAATACAAGGCAGAGTTCAGGGCACCATCCCATCCTGATTACCCTGCCTACTCCATTCGACTCACTCTTAAACACAAAATGAGAGTGCATGACCATATACCCATTAGTCCTTCTACTTCCAGACCCCTATCCTTGGATTGGATACTAGAGAAATTACAGAAGATATGTTGCCTGTGACCTGGAAATACTCCAAGATGACTCAGTCCCCTGACTCATCCTAAGGCCCCTCAGGAGTAGTGGACAAGGTTGTTAGACATTTATTGGTAGACTTCCTTATTGTTCTTTTATATGTTTCCTCTTTTCTTGGCTTGACTCAGATCTGTTTCCTATTCTGTTAGTCTTTTCTCGTTGTTACTCATCATCCTTACCTTTTTGGTTAGTCTTCCCTTATCATAACCCCTAGCTCTATTCATGCAGCCTCAATGCTGTACCATTTCTCCAGAGTTTCTCCATAGTTTCCTCTTTTATATACTTTGTTCTCATGCTTTATCATTTAACTGACATAGCCAACCTCTTGCATCATTTTGCATCATTGCTTGGTCTTTGGTATATAAAGGCCTCTGGCTCACCTCTATAATAACAAGTTCATAAGTTAAAGCCCCAAGTCAAGTCTCCAAGTCCAAGTCAAGACTAGTCTAGAAATGGCTAGACTATTGTAATCAAGTCCAAAGCCAAAGTCCAAAGTCTTAGTCAGTGTGACACATTCATGTCTCATCAGGTCACATCCCTGTCACATCATGTCATAATCACTCACATTCTATTTTCTTTCATACATTGCTGCTCACAAGTCACAGAACCTATTCTAGCTGTGCCGAATGACTGCACTAGACCCTGCCAGAGAAAAGGACCAGTGCATGCAGGCTTTTAGGTATTAATTACCTAGAGCAACTCTACAATGGGTCATGCAAACCTGCATGGGTCATGGGTTTGGGTGTCCTTGGGTTTGGGTGTCCTTGGGTTTGGATGTAGGTCAAGCTGAGAGCACTCACAACCTGGGCCCAGCCCATGGTGTTAACTTTGTTGAGATGTATAACATGCATGTGCCACACCTGCATATCTACATACCTATATATGACACACATGTATGACATGCATGTATTATACACCCATGGGTACAACATGCATCCAACATCTATCTATCTATTGGAAAAAACCCATGGGTTGATGGGTTTGGGTTCCCATAGGTTTGGGTATATATCAAGTACATGTACTGAGACCTGGTAATTCGGAAGTGCTGACCGAGCAGTCATCCTATGTCCACATACAAGTGTCCATGCCACATGCATGTCACTTGGTATACTAGTCTCGGCTTGGCACATCCACCACCCACATTCCTTATCTGTTACCCCTCACATACTCTATGCAACTCACCATCCATTAATCCCACCACACCTACTCCTCATTCCTCAATCCACCTCACCTTGGGACTTCCTGTCCTTGTTTTATCTTTGGTCACAACCATTGTTTTATAGTTGGGCACCCCCTATTATCCTATCCTTGGCCAGATTTCTATTATTCTATCTTTTATTGTTCTATTCCCATTTGTTAAATCTGCATGTTGGTGCTTAGCTAGAGACTTCCGGAAGGGTTTTGGAGGTTCCGAAAGGGTTCCAAAGGAAGAGTTCATATTCCACGGGTGGGGGTGAGGATTGGACCAGGATCGGAATCGGAGTGGACGGAAGTTGGAGACGCCGGGGGTCTGGGGACTGTTCATGGTATAGGGTGGTACAAGTGGTTCGAGGTCATAGGGACTTGGCTTCAACTTATGTGTCATGCCCTCCTCGATCGTCTGTCCCTAATTTCGGAGAGTCGTAAAGTTTACCGGAAACTAATCGGAAACTACGACGCAAATTAAGTCGATATTCGTACTGGCAAATAGTCCAGTTGACTGGGAGACTATATACATGCGACTATCCTTGTACTATCTTTGCCGGTTATAAAACAAGGAGAAAGAGAGTACAAGGGGTCAATATAAAGGAGAAAACAAGGGAGTGAGGTACGCAATGGTCCTGTGCATCAGTTATCAAAGTAACGGAACCTTGACTTTGGAGTCTTGGGAGGTTCGGAATCGCGGAACCTCAGAATGTATGTCGGACCTCCGGAAATCTGTTATTCAGGCTTTGGGCAATCGGAAAGGTCCCGGAAATGGTGCGGGTGGTTGTGGGGTTTAATGTGGGTTTGTTTGGCTGCATAGGCCATAACACCATTTGTGTTTCTTTATTCTAATTTTACTCGTTGTAGGCAATACCCACATGCTCTGCATACTTTATTGTCCCACATTCCTTATTTCACATGTCACCTCTTAAACCTATATAAGTAGGGCATGCATGTACATATTTCCTCATTCTGGGTATCAACTAGGCTTAGGCCCTTCTACCTTCTCCTCCTCTGTTAAGTCTTCTACTCAGGCCGGCATCATTGGCATCCTCCTGAGTATCCCATCTGTTGCAAATCAGTGGCATACACGGAGAGTAGGGCATAACATACAAGTACGTTGAAGCCAAAGCCACTACTTCCAGCCTGTAGGGCTTGGCCATTCCCATCTGACACCTCGGCATTCCCGAAGCTTGACAGTGTGGGTTACCTAAATTTGACCCATGGGTGACTCATACATTCCCTAACTGTATAGGACTAAAAGAGGGTAATTTGGTCACATGAGACTAAAATTAACAGGATTGGGTCAGATGGGAAGCAGTGGGTATGGAAGCAAGAAGGGGATCATTTGAACTTTTATCCATGTCATATGATTTCTAGTCATGTGATATGAGCCAATACTTATAGGCTGATTGAGAGGGAGGTACAAGGAACTATGAAGTTTGGAGGTGGGAATATTATGGGGCTATATGGGCTGGAATAGTATGGGAAAACTTGCTGAGATTGAGGGGAGGATGGATGTTGAGCAGTGTGTGCAGATTTTAGATAATCACTTACTGCCCAGCATAGAGGAATCTGGGATTGCTAAGGGGGATTGCATTTTTTAGCAGGACAATGACCCCAAAGACACCTCTAGAAATGCCAGAAACTGGATGGAAGAGAATGATATCACTCTGCTAGACTAGACAACACAGTCTCCAGACCTTAATCCTATTAAACACCTCTGGAATTATATCAAATTGCAGCTGTGCAAGTATGAAGCACCAGCAATAGAAGTTTGGCAGGTTTGGGAAAGATTGGCAGAGGTGTGTCAGAAGTTGATTGAAAGTATGCCTAGAAGGGTAGAAGCAGTTATAAAGATCAAGTGGAGGAATACAAAGTACTGAATTGTGTATTTTCTGTATTTCTGATACCCAGTCAAATAATTGTCTCAATGAGTCTCCAAAATGATTTGGCTATATTTCTATAGAACCATCATCAAATTACATAATTCTTGATTTCACATGTAGCCCTTAACAAGACCTCTCTTACTGTTAAGTCTTGGTAATGCTGATAGTGTAGACAGGAGTTGGCCAAGTCCTTCAGACCAATCAAGGTGGCTAGGGTTTAACATACTCATGCATTACACCCTGCTGTTCCATGCGTGCCACTAATTTTGACAGAAGAAAGACCTGGGAGAGTGCCAAGAGTGTTGGCCCAAGTAAGGGACGTCAAATGGGAGAAGGGGGGATAAGAAGATGTAAACCAAGTTGATATTCAGAGTGAAGAACTAGCTACATACATTCACTACTTATATAGGTTAAGAAGCGAGATGTGAAATAAGGAATGGAGAACAATAAGGTATGTGAAGCATGTAGAGGTATGGCCCTCAATAATCAAGAATAGAATAAGGAATGTAGACAAGAATAGAACAATGAAAATAAGATAATAGACATGTGGCCTGAATAGAATAATAGAGAGTGACTGAATATAAAACAATAGGGTCATGGCTGAAGGTAAAACAATAGTAAAATGTCCTAAAATAGAATGGGCCAAGAAATAAGGAGTAGATGAGGTGGGATTAGTAGATAATGAGTAGGGAGGAGTGGATGAGGGATAGGAATAGGGAATGTGAATCGTGAATGTGTTGAGCCAAGACTGACATACCAATTGGTCACATGTGTGTGGGGTTAGACTGATTGTCCAGTTGGCACTGCCGAGTTACCGGATACTCAGTACATGCATTTGACACTTACATATACCAACATATCAGCTTTGTTTGGCCTTTTTGTGATGCTATACAGTATAGTAGACCTCCTTGATACAGATTTCAGTTAAACTCAATTTCAGCTTAAAATTTTGGAGATTAAATCTTAAAAAATTTATATAACAGCTGAGAAGTGTCTTGAGAACATTTTTGCTCTATATTATAGGGGCAAAAAACCTGTTGTTGCAGCAGAGTAAATTTTTTTGTGCAACAGGTCAAAATGTCACACGGATAGGTCCTTGATACAAGCGTGACACCTAATTCTCCGTGCGTGGAATTTGCGGCCCGGTGTGATTAGTCATCCATTTCTTTGTATATTAGCATGTTGCATGTCACACTTTGGTAGCCCCAATATCTTTGTGGTCAGATTAAGGTCAATTTAGGTCAAATCCCACTTGGAGTTTTTGTAATTAGCAATAGGGGATGCATAGCTTCCCTAATGTGTACACTCTATGACAAAATCTCTCAGAAAAGTTGAGCAATCACTGATTTAAGATTGTATGTTATCAAAGTTGAGAAATTTTAGATGAAGATAAATTCCTCCTGAATGCAATTCTTCTCTCTCCCTTGTGTGGGTTGGCTTAAATGTTGCTTATATATAGTAGATTCTTTGTGCAAAACCCTGTATTACTGGAATGAGAATTGACCTTGGAAAATCATTTTGTATCAAGGAGGTATCCTGTATCAAGGAGGTCTACTATACTGTATGACCATAAAGCAGAAAGTGCAAATCATTGGGACAATTTTTTGAGTCATTGTAGGGGACAGGTATGTATACACCAAGGGATACTAAAGCAAAATGAAATGAATACAAAAGAGTAAAATGAAGCAAACATAATGAAGCAAAGTGAAGTAAGTAGAAAGGATGTGATGAAACAGATGTACCAATCTGAGACTGAACGTATGTGAAGGATTTGTGAATGTGACTTGTTTATCATACATGGATTTATTGTATGGACTTCAGTTGGTATGACCAAGTGAACCAAGCTTGGTGAATCCTACTTTGACAACCTCCAAAGATGTAAAAGCTAGGGATGCATTATATTAACAGATGAGTTCCCTAAACTGTTTCCCTCAGGTATCTTAACATTCTAAAAGGTTTCTCAAGATTTCAGGAGGCTCTGGCAGCAATGGGAAGGATATTCTGCCAGCCAAACAACATATTCCAAATTTAGGTGATCAGTTGGAAGACTGGGCCAGTCGCTCTGCCATCCATTGCCAGGCTTTGCAATCTGAACATCTGACATTCAT
>QLPG01010287.1:0-17784 GCA_003314385.1 Gomphus sp. MG54 | reverse complement strand
CCAACGCCACTACTCTTGGCCTGCAGGACTTGGCCATAGTCCGCCCGACCTTTCGACAATGCCCTTCGGCAGTACCGAAGTCCGTCAGAATCCGGCTCCTGACATAAACTTTCTGACCTTCCGAAATTAGGGACAGACGATCAAGGAGGGTGTAACACATAAGTTGAAGCCAAGTCCCTGCGACCTCAAACCACTCGTACCACCCTATACTGTGAACAGTCCCAAGACCCCCGGTGTTCCCAACTTCTATCCCCTCTGGCTCCGATCCCAGCTCTGACCCTGACTCTGATCCTCACCCCCACCTTTGGGATACGAACTTCCCCCTCGGAAACCTGTCGGAACCCCCGAGAACCCTTCCGGAAGTCTCTAGCTAAGCGCCAACACGCAGATTTAACAGTATATTTGTACTCACACTCCTGATCGTCATTAAGCATGAGACCCATTATATGTTCACAAGCCATGCAGACAATCACTCAGGCATCTGCCCATCGTGCATCCATCCCCTGAGAACTGCCTGTCCCCAGACCAAGTTTTCAGATGCCTCAAACCCCAGCTCATCCCCCAGAACCTTCCTCTAACTCTAGATTTTTGGACACAGACCAACACCTGCACTCAAATTTGACCAACCCATTCCTCGTGAACCACCCCCTGGCGATCC
The DNA here is from genome assembly GCA_003314385.1 of Gomphus sp. MG54. Classification (NCBI taxonomy): domain Eukaryota; kingdom Fungi; phylum Basidiomycota; class Agaricomycetes; order Gomphales; family Gomphaceae; genus Gomphus; species Gomphus sp. MG54. The sequence goes on along the minus strand of QLPG01010287.1, from coordinate 17,126 downwards.
AACAATCATCCCCATCGGATATGCGGTCCAGTTCAGGACCATCCACAGCAGCACCATCAGACTTGTCGGCACCCCCCTACATACCACCACCTTTCGCACCTCTGCCCGCGGCACCACCGCCCGTGGCACCACCACTCCTTGCACCACCCGCTGCAGTACTGCTGCCTCCTGCACAACCAGGAGGGGCCCCTGCCTTAGGACCCAACGTTGTGCCCGATCTCACTCAGGCCCTCGTTATGCTGGCAAGTAACTTAGCCAGCCCCAGGAGATCAGCTCCCCATGCCACCAAGATTTGGGATCCGGATACCTTCAATGGATCTGATTCAAGAAAACTACAAGCCTTCCTAGTGCAATGTAGGCTGAACTTCCATGACCGCCCTGATGCCTTCGACACCGAGAGTACCAAGGTAACCTACGTACTGTCGTACCTGACCGGTACCGCCCTGGACTGGTTCGAACCAGCCCTTTCTGCCCCTGACGAGCCAGACTGGCTCCATGACTATGAGGTGTTCGTGAACGAACTCAAAACCAACTTCGGCCCCCACGACCCAGAAGGAGAGGCCGAAGCAGACCTCGAGACCCTCTGCATGCCCGATAATCAGCGCATCACGAAATATGTAGTCGAATTCAATTGACTAGCCACCCGCATCTACTGGGGTGATGCTGCACTTCATCACCAGTTCTACAATGGACTCTCCGGCAGAATCAAGGATGAGATCTCTAGAGTAGGGAAGCCCCATTCCCTGCTCCAACTCTGTCTCCTGTCCCAATCCATCGACGCCCGCTACTAGGAGCGATGATCGGAAATCGCCAGAGAAACCCCCTCCACCTGGAACTTCGACCACCCCTACAACAGAGGGAGGACCCCTGTGACCACGTATTCGGCCCCTAACACAGGCAATAAGATGGCCAATGTAGGCCAACCCGCGACCCTGTCCAGTGGCAGCAGGACTACCATGGATCTTTCATCCAGATTAGGGAAAGATGGAAAACTTACGCCACAAGAATGGCAACGCCGCTTCAAACAAAACCTCTGCCTCTTCTGCAGCAGATTGGGCCACCCAGCCAAGGAATGCCCAAGATCCACCACCACAGTCACCAAAGGGCATGCAGCCTCCGTGACAGAAAAGTTTGAAGAAGAGTCTGAGATGTCGGATGTTTTGGAAACCGAGGAATAAGAAGTTAGGCCCCCGACTCTGGCACCAGTGGTTTGTGTTGAACACCAACTATGCCCACAGATGTAAAACAAAACAACACATCCAACCTTTTCAGGAATATGACCCCCCGTGACCAATCGTCAAAGATTTTGACCCCTGTGTGGAAACACTCCAACCCTCCAAACTCTGACCCTCCGAATCCAACCCTCCCGAACACCCATGACCATCTGTCGATAAGTTTTGACCGTGACCCTCTGAATCCATCAGATTCTAGTTACCGGACACCACACGCTCACCCACCGCGATCCAACGATCGATAGGGTATTAAGTACTACTTTGTTTAGCCTACATCCAAACTGATTCTTGGCAATATGGAGCCAGCAGTCTTCACTCAGCGCTCAAATACGACCCTCTGAAAACTCCACTCAGGAAGAACCCTGATCCTTGTGGAATTCCATACCGTCCCTTAGACTAACGGTACCATGTAGATTCTCTCAACTAGACCCTTTCTTGTTAGAGTATTAATACGAGCTAAAACTAATCAACATTTTCAACCGAGACTCGAGCCTTGCAGGACATTCCCCGAATCCCAACGACACTACCTCCATCCAGGTGACAATCTGAAAAGAATGAATGATACGATCCCCATGACCCCACAACCACTACGACACCAGCCACGGAAATCAGGCGACCATAGGACATCCACTCAAAAAAAAAAAAGAGAAGAGAGAGGAGAGAGGAAAGGAAATAGGAAAACATCCGGGAAATGACAAATTATTCAAGGATCCTTACGTCGCCCAGAAGACACCGCCAAACCGTAAAAAATTTCATGACACCAATCATACAAACAACTAATCAACACATTCGTTTGAATCACCCGAACCCCCCACAACCTGCACCAAACCCAAATGCCTGTTGGAACCACCTGACCTGCAACCTAAATGGATAAGCAACCGATCCACATCCTCCAGAAAAGAGGAATCAAGCCCATGATCCACCTGCAGGAAGGACATTAATACGTCGGTGAGGCTCCCCCACAACCTCTCCTCCTCTATGCCAGGCCCAGTGGCTGTCAGGTTGGACATACGATGTTGATAGCACTCGTAGTAGTCCAAGAGTTGGCACAGGTCCTCCCGGTACTTGTCTACATGAAATAGATACATGGCAATATGTCCAAGTACCTCCGGACCACTCATTTCCGCCCCCGACTCACCAGAGGTTTTGCCTGGCTCCGAATCCTGACAAGGAACAGCCCCGGACGATGATGGCCTCTTATAATGGCTCGCTACGGGAATCAGGAAAAGGAGAAATTCCGACAAGCACCACTCACCATAATAATCATGGACCCTAATGGTACGGGCATGGAGAAGGGTCAACTCCTTGTCAAGGGTATATAAAAAACACTCCTCACTTGTCTCCGAACCATAGAGAAGGATACGGAGAGGATCCCCAAGGATTTCCAAAGATTGTGGATCTGTGTTCTCCATCAAGGAAAGGCCTCTCCTAGTTCTACGAACACCCCCTTTTATAGGCAGATGAACCATCAGCACTTATCGATCAAAAAATCCCAGGGAACCATCAGAAAACCCCCGCAGTAATATCTGCCTTAATTACCACCCCAATTAAAGCTTAGGACCTCAAGGGCTCGGTCCTAGTAGAGGGATACTGTCATGGCCCATGCTGCCAAACAAACCCACATTAAACCCCACAACCACCTGCACCGTTTCCAGGACCTTTCCGATCGCCCAAAGCCTGAATAACAGATTTCCAGAGGTCCGACATACATTCCGAGGTTCCACGATTCCGAACCTCCGAAGACTCCAAAGTCAAGGTTCTGTTACTTTGATAACCGACGCGCAGGACCATCGTGTACCTCACTCCCTTGTTTTCTCCTTTATATTGACCCCTTGTACTCTCCTTCTCCTTGTTTTATGACCGGCAAAGATAGTACAAGGATAGTCGCATGTATATAGTCTGCGAGTCGACTGGACTATTTGCCAGTATGAATATCAACTTAATTTGCGTCGTAGTTTCCGATTAGTTTCCGGTAAACTTTCCGACCTTCCAAAATTAGGGACAGACGATCGAGGAGGGTGCAACACATAAGTTGAAGCCAAGTCCCTGCAACCTCGAACCATTCGTACCACCCTATACCATGAACAGTCCCAAGACACTCGGCGTTCCCGACTTCCATCCCCTCTGGCTCCAATCCCAGCTCTGACCCCAACTCCGATCCTCACCCCCACCTTTGGGATATGAACTTCCCCCTTGGAAACCTATTGGAACCCCCGAGAACCCTTCTGGAAGTCTCTAGCTAAGCGCCAACACATGGATTTAACAGTCCCAGAAATACTGAAGTGGATGAGATCAATGCTCAGGTCCTGGATCAATTCCCAGGAGAGGAGAAACTGTATTCCAGTGCGGATACCGTCAAAGGACAAGAGGACAATAATCATCAATATCCTCTAGAATATCTAAACCCTATCAACATGGGTGGTCTTCTTCCCTCTCAACTCAAACTCAAGCTTGGAGTGCCTTTGATGCTTTCAGAATCTGGATGTAGGTCAGGGACTTTGCAATGGGACATGTCTTTGGTTGGTTTGAATGACCAGTAGGGTACTGTTTGTGAGGATAATTTCAGGACCATCAGCAGGACAGACCATATTTATCCCCAGAATCATAGTTTCAACAAGTGCAGAACAATTGCCATTTGAATTACACAGGTGACAATTTTCTGTGAGGCTTGCATTTTCCATGACAATAAACAAGTCACAAGGACAATCTCTGGGAACAGTGGGAATAGACTTGCGGTACCCTGTGTTTTCACATGGATAATTTTATGTAGGGATATCAAGGGGTACAAATTGGGGAAGAGTACATGTTTTGTTACTAGAGGGAAGGAAGACATGCAATATTGTATATAAGGAAGTGTTACTCAAGGACAATACATAGATATGAATAGATAGAGATGTGTTGAAGATAGGATTGGAAAATTGTAGTTTTGGCTGGGCTCGGCTTGGGTCTCGGCTTGCCTCAGGTCTTGGCTTGCTTAGGCTTTGCTGGGCTGGCTGGCTCCTCCACCTGGAGGGCAGGAGTGGCTCATGTAGCTAGATTGTTATAGGACCCCCTTACCTAAGCAGTCACTGTATAGCTATTGTGACAGTGACATAACAAACCTGTCATGGCCAGCAAATAAGACAAAGAAGACAAAGGAGAAAGGATTACAGTAAAAATATGAATAGGGAAGATAAAGAAACAATTAAGGAAGTAACATGAGCAAAAGGGATAAGGAAAACAAAGGAAATAAGAGGAAGAAAAGGAAAGAAAAGGGGATAAACTGGTACTCCCCTGACATTACCCCCTCTCTAGAATATGGTGACCTGACACATAGAAGAGACACACCTGGTCTACTAAATACACACAAGAGATACTGAACCAAACCTGTGTACAGAGACCACCAAGGGGCACTGTTAAATCTGCATATCAGGTGCTTAGCTAGATGCCTCTAGAAGTATCCTGGTGACTCCGAATGGTTTCCAAAGTGGTCTCATACTCTGAAGGTTGGAAACTAGAGGTCGCAGTTCACGGACGGAAAGTACGGAGTGATGGAAGCGCTAGGGATCTAGGACTGTTCTTGGTATTAGGTATTTCGACTAGTTGTTCGAGTGGTTCAAGGTTGCAGGGACTGGCTTCAACTTATGTGTTGTACCCTCCTTGATCATTTGTCCGTAATTTCGGAAAGTTGGAAAGTGACCGGAATTGAATTAGAAGTATGATGCAGAACTAAATCGATATTCATACTGGCAAATAGTCCAGTCGACTAGTGACTTATATACATGTATCTATCCTTGTACTATCTTATGCTGAGTAAGACAAGGGGAGAAGGAAAATACAAGGGGGCTAATGGAAGGGCAAAAACAAGGGGATGAGGTACACAATGATCTAAAGTTTGTTTGTGAGGAATCTTGATTTTCAGAGTCACAGAAAAGGAGTCAGGTTCAGAAGTTGTGGGTTTCTAATCAGAAACATGGAAAGGTTGTTCTGAGTCAGTTCATAACAGGCACCCAAGATGGCCACTAAATGAGTACATGAGCATACCCATTTGACTATGCCTGCAATGGCCAAGGGTATGGAATGGGTGGTGCTACTCTTGGATACAGCAGTCAACTCAAGTGTCGAGAGCAATAGGCTGGGAGGGCCAGAGTGGGTGGCATTACCAATATGTTAGATTTAATAGACTAGTAGCAAATATCTACTCAGTGTTGGTATATGCCAAACAACTATATATATTTTACCTAGTATCAAATATCTACTAGATAAGTAAGCAAGATGGAAAGACTGTAAGGCCAAAGATAAAACAATGGAAAATGTCCCAAAGTAAAATGGATTGAGAATTAAGGAATAAACGGGGAGGGGATTAATGTATAATGAGTGGAGAAGAGTGGATAGAGGATAGGAATGGGGAATGTGGAGGATGAATGTGCCAAGCCAAGACCAACATACCAAGTGACATATGTGTGGATTGGTCACTTGCACATGGAATTAGACTGATCATTTGGTCGGCTTTGCCGAATTACAGGTGCTCAGTATGTGCTCTTGACAGTATGTTGAGTTTATCAACAGAGAGAGACTTCTTGGAATAATGTGGTTGAAGTTCTGGAGTTGTTGATGCTTGTTTGCACAATTTGAACCTTTCATATATGTCACATGATTTCTAGTCATGTGACCAATACCTCATTAAAAGCCTCCAATTCTGGCTTTTTTCACTCATTAACCCTCAGTAACAAAACCATTTGAATAAGACCTTGGATATGAAATATTCATATATCTCAGGAAGTTCCACATTGATTTTCTAGATTATTGGTATCTAAGATAGCTAAGATCCTGGAGCATGTATCTCTTAATTTTGATGATTTTAAAAATTAAATTGAATTTCCTATTAGATATACAATCCAAAGCTTCCAAACATGCAAACAGTTTTGTTGCTTACTATCAAAAGTATAAAGCTGCTGCCTCTTTTCTTGGTCAGCATTGGTCAGCATTTATATAAGCATTTATATAAGCTGCTCCCCCAGCCATGCATGTATGTAAGCAACTTTCCCACTGTCAAGTACCGTACCAAGACACGTCTATTCGGCAATGCCGACCGAGCAATCACCCCATATCCACGACCAAGTACCTGCGTTGCATGCATGACACTTGGTATGCCGGTTTGGGCTCGGCACGTCCACCATCCACACTCCCTGTTCCCACCCCTCGACCCTTTTCACCTCGGGACTTCCTGTCCTTGTACTATCCTCGGTTACAAGCCTTGTCTTATAGTCTGGCACCTCCTATTGTCCTATCTTTGGACACATTCTATTATCCTGTCTTTTATTGTTTTATCCCCACTTTGCATTCCTTATTCTTATTTTATTCATTGTGGACAATAACCACATGCTCTGCATACCTTGTTGTCCCACATTCCTTATTCCACATGTCGCTTCTTAACCTATATAAGTAGGACATGCATGTACATATTTCCTCATTCTGGGTATCAACTAGGCTTAGGCCCTTCTACCTTCTTCTCTTCTGTTAAGTCCTTGACTTGGGCCGGCATCCTCAGCATCCCCCCGAGTATCTGTCTGTTGCAAATACAGTGGCACGCACGGCAAGTAGGGCACAATGTACGAGTACATTGAAGCCAATGCCACTACTCTTGGCCTGTAGGACTTGGCCATAGTCTGCCTGACCTTTCGACAACACCCCTCGGCAGTACCGAAGTCTGTCAGTACCTGAAGCTTGACACCCACCGGTCATGTGATGGGTTAGGGTTAGGTTTGGTGCACCTGCAATGCTAAGTCCAATGTCACAAAAGTACCACAAAAAACACCCAATTACTATAAAAAAACACTCAAAATGCTAATTGTAGAGGCCCTCCATGGTGGCTCTTGCGCAAATGGATGCTCTGGCACTTCCTGGAGGCTCCTGCCTACCTTAGGGGGGTGGGAGCACAATACACTTTTGGCATGCACACACACAAATACTAGAGAAGTGCTGCCACAGTGTCCAGCCTATCTTGGGAGGGGAAAAAAATTTTGCACACACATATTAAAAAATTTTTGGCACACATTGCAATTGTCCTATGAGTATAAGAATTTTTACAATTATCACTCACAGCTGACATGCAATTTATAGGATATAGGATATAGTCCTGTGAATAGCAATGTTACAATTCTAATTCACAGCTGACATGCCTTTTATGATAGAATTGAAAATTTTTGGCATACACACATAATCTGGCTGAACTTGCAATTGATCCTGTGAGTATGTTGGTATACATGTTTACAATTCTAACTCACAGCTGACATGCAATTTATAGGATACAGGTAGGATAATTTTTCCTGTGAATGGCAATGTTACAATTCTAATTCACAGCTGACATGCCTTTTTCGATAGATTGAAATTTTTTGGCATACATACACACATAGTCTGCTTGAACTTGCAATTGATCCTGTGAGTATGTTTGTATACATATGTTACAATGTTACAAATTGATAGTTGATAGGATGGCTTCTACACCAGAGCGTAATAGAGAACGGAAACATGCCAAGCATTGTGAGCAGTTACAAATGACTTCACCTTCAATGCGTCAGGAGAGGGCTGCTGCTGCATCAGAATTACATTGCCAAAATCTCGCTCCACCACTACCTCAGCCATTCCCTGATCTTCCTCCTGATCCTCCTTCTGTCCATACTCAATTGGATCCTTTTGTTCCTGCACCTGATCCAAGCCCTCGCCAACAACTGGCTGCAATTAATGCACATCTGGCTATATTGCAGATTGCTCAGCATCCAGTCATTCTAGATAGGCATCAATATACAGGAGCCCCTATAGCTCCTGTAAATATACCAGAAATTCCATTAGGAATGGCAGGCATCGCTCAGTTATGTGCCATGGCTCTGGCTCATCCACATACAAGAGCCCCTATAGCTCCTGTAAATTTACCAGAAATTCCATCAGGAATGGCAGGCATCACTCAGTTACGTGCTATGGCTCTGGCTCACCCAGTCATCCAGTCACATCCTCCTCCTCTTCCTCAGATTGCATTAGCCCGACAGCCTATGATCGAGAGAAATATATCAAGACATGATCTGAAACAAATGGATATCAAATGTCCAGATTGCAATGCATGGCACTGGATTACAGAACGATTGACTAATTCTACCAATAATTCTCCAAAATTTGGAGTTTGTTGTCACTCAGGCAGAATATCCTTGCCACTGTTGCCACAGCCTCCTGAAGCATTGAAGGTGCTTTTGAATGGTCAGGATGATAGGGGGAAAAAGTTTAGAGAACACATCCATCAATATAATGCATCTCTGGCATTTATATCTCTAGGAGTCAAATTGGATCACAGCATCTCCGGTCATAGGCCATATGTATTCAAAATACATGGACAGGTCTATCATCAACATGGTACTCTTCTTCCTATAGAAGGAGAAGAACCACATTATGCACAGCTCTACTTTTATGATCCCAGTGAGGCATTGGGATACAGACAGCATAACAATGGGAATGTCCTAGACTCTCAAACTTTACATGACCTTCAAGACATGATTCACACCTGTAATCCTTTTGTAAACCTCTATCACCAGGCCTTCGAAAGACTTTGTGACCATCCTAATGGCAGTAACATTCAAGCTAGGCTCACATACAGACCTCATACTGATATTCAGCGATACAACATTCCTACCGGCAATGAAATCACAGTGGTTTTACCTGGAGAGGGTGAAGCCAAAGATAGCAGGGATATCATCATACAGCTGAAAAATGGTAGCCTGAGGAGAGTTTATGAGGAGAGTGCAGTATATGCACCCCTTTATTATGTGCTCCTCTTTCCAATTAGGAGAGATAGGTTGGCATAAGGATATTCCACTTTTAGGTCAAGCATCTGGGATAGATCCTGAACAAGGGACTGGGCAGGAAAAGAACATCACAATGGCCAAATACCATTGCTATCATTTGTTTGTTCGTGATGGTGAAGCAGATACTCTTTTCAAAGACGGCAAGCTTTTTCAACAATATATTGTTGATATGTGGGCTGCTACAGGACAGTCTAGGCTTAAATGGTTTTGTTATAACCAAAATACCTTGCGTGCAGAGCTATATAACCAAGTGGTCGATGCATTTTCTGGCTTAGACAATGACCTCAACCCTCAGGCTTTAGGGAAGAACGTCGTCCTTCCTGCCTCATTTACTGGAAGTACCAGAGACATGATGGAGAATCTTCAGAATTCTCTTGCTATTTCCAGAAAATGAGGACCTGCAGGTGCTTTCCTTACTATGATTGCCAATCCCAATTGGAAAGAGGTTAAAGATGCTCTCTGTCCAAGTCAGACTCCTCAGGATAAGCCTGACTTGGTGACCAGAGTGTTTCAGCTCAAAAAAGAATACCTCATCAAGCATATCACAAAGGATGGTATTCTAGGAGGAGTTTTAGCACGGGTCCATACCATTGAATTCCAAAAGAGAGGGTTACCACACATGCATCTTCTCATGTGGTTTAACCAGGACTCTAAAATCAGAACTCCAGAAGATGTGGATTCCATGATCTGGGCAGTCTTTCCAGATCAACAGACCCATCCAAGGCTGTACAAACTGGTCTGTGACATGATGACCTATGGACCCTGTGGACCTGAGCATCCTAACTCTCCATGTATGCAAAATGGGAAGTGTTCTAAACATTTCCCTAAAGCCTCTCAAGAGGAGACCTTGGTAAATGAAGATGGATACCCGTTATATGGACAGCCTAATGATGGCAGGAAGCACAATGTCAGAGGACATGAAATGGACAACCATAATGTCGTTCCTTACTGTCCTATGCTTCTCCTGGAATTGGAATGTCATATAAATGTGGAACTTACCTTCAATGTACATTCCATCAAGTACATCCACAAGTATATCTACAAGGGCCATGATAGGACCACGATGGAGTTTGGCAAGAATAAGGACGAAATCCAGCAGTATCTTGATGCACATTACATCAGTTCACATGAGGCATGTTGGAGATTGCTGGAGTTCAAGATACATGTTCAGATTCCTCCCGTCTTGGCCCTTCCCATTCACCTCCCTGGCCAGCACAATGTTGTCTTTAATGCCAACCAGGATGCTTCATCTGCATTAGAAGAGGGCAGAGCGTGCAAAGACTATGCTCATGGGATACTTTGAAGCCAATGTCAAATATCCAGAGGCACGTCAATTGCTCTATATTCAATTTCCTGAAAATTTTGTTTGGGAAAAAAGTTCCAAATCATGGAATTATCACAAGCAGGATTTTTCAATCGTTTGCCTCCACTTTGCAAGCCCTTCCTCTGGAGAGTGTTTTTATCTGCATACCCTCCTCACTGTGGTCAAAGGTGCAAGGTCATTTGAAGAACTCAGGTCATATAAGGGCACTCAACATCAGACTTTTAAGGCTGCCTGCCTAGCATATGGTCTTCTAGAGGATGATAGAGAATGGAGGTTCTCCCTTCAAGAGGCTGCTGGCATGCAGACAGGATCACAGCTCAGGAGACTCTTGTCACCATCTTAATCCACTGTACTCCTTCAGATCCAGCTCAACTCTGGACCCTGTTTCGAGAACATATCTGCGATCACCTTCAATACCAGCTCCAAAACAGGCATGGCATCGGTGATCCTACCCAGGATCAAATATATGACTTTGGCCTTTTCCTTATTGACAAAATCATGTGGCAGGGAGGAAGGTCTCTTTCCGAGTTCCAGGACATGCCACAGCTCACAGGTCACTGGGAGGACATTATTGGCAATCGTCTAATCGCTGAACAGTGTAACTACGATCCTCCTTCAGAGCTTCAGAGTGCTTCACTCAATATTGCCAAGATGAATCCAGGTCAAAAGAATGCACATGATCAGATTCTTAAATCTGCTTTGACAAGGGACAATCAGGGAAAACAAAATGGTCGTCTCTTCTTTCTACATGGTCCCGGTGGCACCGGCAAGTCTTCATATGGAATACACTTAGTCACTCCACAAGAGGCAAAGGTCTTATTGTCCTTTGTGTTGCATCATCTGGCATTGCCGCAATTATCATTGGAGGAAGGACAGCTCACAACATGTTCAGACTTCCCATTCAAATCAAAGAGGGTACTCTTTGTAATATCAAAAAGGGTACAGATAGGGCACAGCTTCTTAAAGAAACCAGTCTCATCATTTGGGATGAGGTTCCTATGCAGCATTGCCATGCTGTCGAAGCAGTAGACAAGACTTGCAGGGATATTCTAGAACAACACAACCTTCCTTTTGGTGGCATTACTGTTGCATGGGGAGGAGATTTCCAGCAGACATTACCTGTGGTTCCTAAGGGCAATAAAGAAGAGATCATAGGTGCATGCATCCAAAGATCTTATCTCTGGAGTCATGTCAAGATCCTTCATCTCTCCGAAAATATGCATGTTGATTGTAATGATCCTCAATGTACTCGGTTTGCCCAATGGCTTTCTGATGTTGGTCAGGGAAAGAATCTCCTGTTAGGGCGATGCTATTGACAAGGTCACAATGACAAGATAATCCTATATTTATGAGCTGAAAGGGGATATTCCACCTGGTGTAGCCGTAATCCTCAGTTTATACAAGGTCTACTACCAAGAAATACATGTAAAGCTCACCTGGTGTAGCGGTAATCCTCAGAGATCAAGCTGAGGAGTCACTGTCACGCCAGTCACAACCCTATGCCCTACTCCAGCCCTTATTACATAACCAAGAACGCGAAATGGAGATCATGTAAATGGGGAAAGATTGACCAAACCCTGACATCACCCCTCTCTCAATGCACAGCATCTCGACATGGGCCTTGGAGAATAGGTTCAGCAAAAACATCCCATGAGATACCCTCTCATTCCATCCCATAAAGAGGAGCAGGGAGAGGCTCTAATCAGTTCGACCCTCTCTCTACAATACAGTGGGAGAGTGAATTGGCGGACAGGTCGCATCAAGTTAAAGGTCTGGAACAGTGCCTCCTGTATATCCTCTCCTGCATCATTACAAGACACTCCTCCTGTGAACCCTTCGAATGTGCATGGAAGCATGACAGGGTTGCCGAGGATAATAGGGTCTCCTAGGTCATAGGACTGGCAAGCAGTATGCTTCTTCCACCAAGGAAGGGATAGAGTGGGTCGAGGTTTGGCTGGAAGGTTGAGCTGCTTTTCAACCCTCTCTAGGTCCTCTGCGTTGATAGACCAATGTGAGGAGAGTGGGGTAGTGACGGGTTGGAGAGGGATGAGGCTTTGTTGGCTGGATATGGTAATGTGATGGAGGTGGTTGTTTGAGGGCTGAAAGGACGGATAGGAATGAAGGGGGGTTTATATAAGTGTCAATGAAATGAAATGAAAATGTAAATGGAGCATAAGTGGAAAGAATCAATGTCAGGTGGGACCTCACTTAGTTTGGGGGGGTAGCTGGGTAACATGTGTTAGGAACCTCCCTTGTGTCCAATCGAAGAGATACCGTTTTGGGGCCTCGGTAAAATTCTCTAGGGTTTGAAAGGGGAGGGATGCATATAGGGTGGCTGAGATACACTGTGGAGCTTCTGGGTTTTGCCGATGAAATTCCGATACAAGTTGCCTGGCCCCTGAGACATCCCTTGCAGGTAGCCAGAGGTCATCTGCTGCCCCATAACCCTTCCAGCATACCAGATACTCCAGTCGTCCTCTGAGAACTCTGCTATCTAGAATCCTTTCAACCTCATACTCAGGAACTCCATCTCGGATGATAGGAGGAGGAGGAGGAGGTTGGACATGTCATTCAGGGATGGGATCCTCCTCATAGGGATGTAGGAGGTTGACAGAGAAGACTGGGTAGGTACGGCCAAAGGACTGAGGGAGCTGGAGGCCATAGGCATTCCGTGAAACAACCTTGTTCACCACATATGGGCCCAACCATTTGTGATCTAGTTTCTTCAATGGACAAGTTGTTGTGATATTTTGTGCATTTAGCCAGACTTTATCACCAATCTTGTATGAGAGGGTAGCCTGTCGATGTAAATCATAGAATTGTGCCATATCATCTGCAGCCTTTGCCAGGGCAGAGCGAGCCTCATCTGTAGCTGATTTCATACGTGTGGTAAACTCCTCCAATGCTTCTAATCGAGTTTCTCGAGTTGGCTCTAGTCCAAGTCTGGGATGTTGGCCATTGTCAAGCATGAAGGGTGTGGTCTGCATTGCAGAGTGAACTCGATTGTTGTATGCAAACTTGGCACAACCACTAGGAGAGCATTGTAGCCCTGACTGGTAGGTAATTCAGTGATTAGGTCGACAGTAATAACCTGCCATCTGTGATCTGGGATACGATTGGGGAGGAGCTTGCCCATAGGGAGAGTAGGAAAGGTTTTGGTCCTATTACAGGGATCACAGGATTTTACATATGCCCATTCTTCACCTCGCAGGTTTCCTGAAGATCCGAGTTCTTTGAGTGCCTTCACAACCTTTTCATCTCGGTCTACACAGTCCCTAACCCTTTCCAGGAACTTATCAGCCTCCCCAGGAACTAGCTGTGCACCTGTCGCACTGACACGGAACATGTTTGGCTGTAATAAAACTTGGTTCTGATTATCTTCCTCCCCCTGCTTATGATCTACCCATCTTGAGAGTGCATCAGGCTTCGTTGAATGCTGACCAGGACAGTGGATCAGTTCAAAGTCAAAGCGAGAGAGGTAGAGTGACCAGCATGCTTGACGGTGATTGAGATTCTGTGCAGAACGGAAGTAAGTGAGGTTTTGATGGTCATTCAGGATCTCGATTTTGTACTTGGTTCCCTCTAGGATGTGACGCCATTCTTCCAGACCATGAATGTCAGAAAGTAGCTCTTTGTCATGGATTGCATAGTTGCATTCTGTATCTGAGAGACTCTTTGAGACAAAGCCAACAGGTCTCCATTTTCCATCATCACAGAGTTGAGATAGTACAGCACCAGTTGCATATGCTAAGGCATCAGTCTCTAGGTGGAAGCGCTTGGTTTGATCTGGGAGGACAAGGATAGGGGTAGAAGTGATAAGATGTTTGAGTTCATTGAAGGTGGCTTGTTCTGGTCTATCTAGAGTCCAGGACCACTGCATGTCTGCTTTGGTCAGGTTGTTCAGCGGTTTTGCAATGTGAGAAAAGCCATCCACAAATCGGTGGTAGAAGTTGATAAAGCCAAGGAAGGATCTCACTTCTGTGACATTACGAGGGATTGGCCAGTCTTGGACTCCTGCTACCTTTACTGGATCCATGGCTACCTTTCCTGCAGAGAGGATAAGTCCAAGATACTCCACTTCTAGCTGTTCAAAGACACATTTCTCTGGCTTCAGATAGAGATTGTTAGCACAAAGGGTCTCAAGGACCTGTCGCACTACTTTCCGATGGGCTTCAAGGGATTCAGTGAAGATGAGTATGTCATCGATGAATACTACCACCACCCCTTCATCAATGAGCTCCTTGAATATTTCATTCATCATTGTTTGAAAGGTAGCTGGGCTGTTTGTGAGTCCAAAGAACATCACCAGGGGTTTGTATAGGCCTCGATTTGTCTGGAATGCTGCCTTCCATTCATCCCCTTCCTTTATGCATATATTGTTATACCCCCAGCAAACATCCAGCTTGGTGAAGTATTTGGCTCTAGCAGCAGAAACCTTGTTTATGATATCTGACACGAGGGGTAGGGGGTAGGCATTCTTGATTGTTATCTCATTGAGTTTCCGATAATCTTGTATGAAGCAGAGCCCACTATCCTTCTTTTTTACAAAGAACACTGGAGAAGCCATAGGTGATTTTGAGGGACGAATACAATGGCTCTTCAAGTTTTCTCGAGAAAGGCATTTAGTTCCCTCTGTTGATTTGGAGACATTGGATAGACCTTTGTGCTGAAGGATTTGGCACCTGGGATTAGCTCAATTGCATGGTCCCATGGCTTATGAGGAGAAAGTTTGTCAAAGGATTCTTTTGAAAAGACATCCTTGAATTCCTGATAAGGCTTGGGGACAAGTTCTTCAAATGATTTGATGGGTGTTAGCTCAGATGCCTTTTGGGCAAGCTGTTGCGACATGGTTGAACCTGCTCCAATTTCCTTGTGGTTGTCTTCAATAAAGACCACAAAGAGTCTGTCCCCATTCTCTGGTGAATATAATTGTTCTTTCACCACAGCAGTGCCTTGTCCAGGAGGAGGGGTAGTGTTCTTTTTGATATCTGCTACCGTCTCAGAAACGGGTCTCCTGCTGGATAAATTGGTACCACATGACTCAGGGCATCGTGTCATCTTTACTTCACCAGTGCTCCAGTCAATCTCTGGGTTATGTTCAGTGAGCCAAGTATGTCCTAGGATGATCGCCAGGTGGGCCAGGCTGGTGACAGAGAAGGTAGCCCACTCTGAGTGATCTCCAAATATGCAGATAAGGTCAACCTCCTCCTTGATCAAACCTGCTTCATTTTGAGTGCCATCAATGTTATAGACTGGTATAGCATGAGAGAGGCGACTGTCAGCAACAACAAGAGCTTCAATACTGGAGAGCGGAAGAAGGGAATGAGCAATGATACTTGTCGGTGTATTGACCAGCTCAAGACTGAGCTTTAACTAATTACCTAAGAACTGTACATATGGTCTGGCAGAGTAGCGGAGTCCAATAACAAGTAATAGAGGGAGGAGTGGAGAAATCATGACATTACCCCCCCTTTTAAGGTCAATGTCCTCATTGATGATGCATGCATTGACTGTTGCCTGTCTACTGGGTGATCCAAAGTGCCAGGTTGGAAGAGCTTGCGCTTGTTTGGCATAAGCACTTGTGTCACTTGTATCCCTCCCACTCGCGGTCTTGTCCGATAGAGGTGGTGAGAAGAAGGTAAACGACCCCTGCACTCATCCTAGCCATCGTGCCGGCGTGCACAATTGGTGGGGCATCCTTTTTGCGAGAAGAAGGTAATGCAGGGGTCGCCAAATGGATTAGTTAGTTTTCTTGTTGCGCCGGCGTGTGTGTCAACCTCTCTGGACCCAGACCCTCTGGAGCTTTCTGCTAGCCAATGGATCATCCTCTCGTTACGCCGGCGTGCGCAGCATTTATGGGTCGTTTCCTCGTCGTGCCGGCGTGCGCAGCATTTATGGGTCGTTTCCTCGTCGTGCCGGCGTGCGCGCCGACTCGGTTTTCTTTTTACAGGTTGTTTCTTCGTCGCGCCAGCGTGCGCGGCGATTCGATTTTCTTTGTTGCGCCTGCGTGCGTTTGCATTTCGTCGTCGCGCACTCGTTGCGTCGAGTCGCCGCGCCCACCACCACTGCATGTGTTGCGCATGTGTCGCGTTCGTCGTCGCGCACGTGCCGCACTCGCCGTTGCGCACTTGCTGCGCCAACTTGCTGCGCCCAGACTGGCCGCGCCCTCCACCGCTGCGTCGAGTCGCACCGCCCACACTCGCCACGCCCACCACCGCACCTATCGAGCGTGTTGCACACGTGTCGTGTTCGCCGTCGTGTACTTGTTGCACCGACTCGCCGCGCCAAGACTCGCTGCACCGCCCTCGTACCCACCGCTCGCACCACCCTCGTACCCGCCGTGCGCACCACCCTCGTACCCGCCATGCGCACCGCCCTCGTACCCGCCGTGCGCACAAGTCTTGTTGTGCCGACTCGCCGCGCCAAGACTCGCCGCGCCGCTCACACCCACCGCTCGCACCGCCCTCGTACCCGCCGTGCGCACCACCCTCATACCCGCCATGCGCATGAGTCTTGTTGCACCGACTCGCCGCGCCGCTCACTCCTACCGCTCGCACCACCCTTGTACCTGCCGTTCGCACCGCCCTCGTACCCGCTGTTCGCACCGCCCTCGTACCCGCTGTTCGCACCGCCCTCGTACCCGCTGTTCGCACCGCCCTCATACCCGCCGCTCGCACCCGTACCTGTCCTTGCACCTTCGCGCACGCGCTGTTGCATTGGCCGCTCGTTCACGCATGC
>QLPG01010282.1:0-19579 GCA_003314385.1 Gomphus sp. MG54 | reverse complement strand
GCAGGGTCCGTGGCACAACATCACATGATGGATTTTTTTGCCCTATTTTCACACGTTTTCAACCAGAGTCCTCATTGAGCGTTTCAACGATGAGTTTTTTGCCGCGTTTTCAATGACGTACTAGGCGGCCCAGTCATGTTTTTTTTTGTGTGTATTTGAACAGCGGTCTGAACAGCAGGCAAAAAGCACAATGACCAATTTTCCGCCGTACCGAATTGGATTATAACAAATCGAAATCATCCAACTGGGAAAAGTCAGCGTTTTCGGTATTTGTGAAAAGACAACGGCGCACCTCGTCGTTATACCGCATAATGGTCCGCTTGAGCTTGGATGTGTCGACCCAGGTCACAAAGTCCTCCATGTGTCTTGGGGAAAAAATGAGCGAAGAGAGAACGGCTGAGGCCCCTGAGTGCACATACCGCGTGACGAGGTAGGCAGGATCGGTGATCGTGTCCGGACCGACGCGCACATGGCCCTGCTCGATAAACTTGACGCCCTGCGGGGTGATGAGCGGGAGAGTGGAGAGAAGCAGGGTGCACGCACCGCACTGACGGTCTCGACCATCTTGGACATGCACATGACTACGGCGAGCCGGCGGCGACAAAAGGCGGCGACGGTGAGCTTGTTGTCGACGTCGCTGAGCTTGGACGCGGCGGTGAGCACACCGATGTCGTAGAGTTTGGAGAGGAGCTGGGCCTCCATCTTTGTGCGGAAAGGATCCTGGGCAGAAAGGAGAGTGAGGCGGTGGGCGTATTGGCGGAGAGCACCGCAAAGTTTGTTGTATCTGGGGATAGGTAAACGCGTGTGAGGCAGAGGAGGGGACGGACGCACTTGTGGTAGTCCTCGCGGTGCTGGATGTGGTAGCGGCGCATGACCTTTATCTCGCGGATGTTCGCATCATGTTTCCACTGGGGTGTGTGTCAGCGATGAGTGGGGGAGCGGCGCACGACGCACGTTGAGAAAGTCGACTTTTTTGAGCAGGAGCTGCTCGTGATGCTTGAGCTGGCGCATGGGAGACCACAAACGCCCCACATCACGTGACGTGGATGTGGTCCGTGCATGGGCGCCTGATGGGCCGGCCTTGGTGCCGGAATCAGGTGTGCACGATAAGCGCCCGCGGGCCGCCACGATCACATGAGGATGAGAGCGATAACGTCGACGCGCAGCACCAGCACAGGGAGCCCATGGTGATTAGGGGGAAGAGGCTTCGCGATGCGCGTGCGCAGATATTCGCCTCGAGGGATGAGAGGATGAGAGGACGGATTGAAAGACGCGGTGGAGTTTTTGCAGGATTTGGGCAGCTTGGCGTGGGATTGGTCCGAGAGAGAATATATGGGGTGTGCCACGCAGGCAGGGCGTGTCTGCAAGGGGAGACCATGGGGTCCTGCTTCCCAATACAATTAAAATTTCCGCTCTCACACAGCCCGCGCCCAAGACGACAAGCGAGACCCCAAGCTTATCTGCGGCCCCGTTGCAGCGCGGGACCGCCCAGTCCCGCCCACCGTGCGCCCCAGCGGGCAGGGCTGCGTGAGCGGCGAGTTGGGGCGTAGGGCAGGCAGGGGTGCGCGGGACCGTGTGCGCAAGAAGGAGCTTATCGGTGGAGGCATCGGCGGAGAGCTGGCAGGGAGCGTGCCGGCGTGCCGACGCCTATTTGTTAGGCGAGATAGCAGAGAACATTGGATAACGACAGACAATGATCACGAATTCAAACAGACGCCCGGGTATAAGAAGTCCACCCCCCACCAGCCTTGTTCCCCGTATTCTGTGCGTGCTTTTCCCTCTGAGTATATGTCTGCTGGTTTTCCTAGTAGATCGAATACTCAGTTTCCCTTCTCCGAGCCGAACGCCTCGCACGCCGCATCGCGCCCCCGCCACCACTCACAACACCCCGCCACCACCATGAACGGTTCGATGAACCCCTTCGGCGGCGCACCGCAGCACCCCTCCCAGCCCCAGCCCCAGCCCCAAGGCCACCCCCAGGGCCACCCACCCTTCGCGCAGACGTTCCAGTTCAACCCACAACTGGTCCAGAACGTCGCCCAACTCCCACCGCAGCCCCTCGTCGCCAACGCCGGCGGCATGCCCCTCCTCCAACACCAGCCCCCGACGCCGAATCAAATGCACCAGCACGCCCAGCAGCGCGCGCTCCTCTCCCAGCAGCAGCGCCTGGCGGGCTCGCCTGTATCGGCGCCCTCCCTCTTCACCCCCGCCACCCACCCCATCCGCCGCATCTCTGCCCAGCCGGCCCCCCACCAGGGCATGCAGGTCCCGGCGACGACCGTCGCCGGGCCCAGCACCACCGGTGCGCCGATGATGTCTCTCCCGCAGAGCATCGCCGGCCAGATCCGCCAGGGTGGGCCAAATGCCCGGATGCTAGCAAACCAGCATCCAGACATCGCGCACGCCCACGCCCTTGCCCTCGCCCGCCAGCAGCAGCCGCCCCAGACCCAGCCGCAGCCCGTCCCCGCACACACCCCCATGCAGCCGCCCCGCGCATCTGCTGCCACGCAGCTTGCCGGCCCCTCCCAGGACCGCCGATTCCCGCAGCACCCACAGGTCCCTCAGGGTCATGTCGCCCCGTCGCCCGCCCGCCCGTCGTCGCACGCCACCCAGCCATCCGCCGCCCCCGTCGTCGCATCCGTCCGCACCCAGCAGACGCAAGCAGATAACGGCATGTTCATGAACCCTCAGAACATGTTCGCTGCAAGCACCTCCCATCAGCGTCCCGCTGGGTCCTACCCCTTCATCCACGACCAGCACCATCGCGCCGACTCCGCGACGACGGGCAATCCCCCGCAGGCGACCCCGCGCCAGGCCCCGCCGGCTGCGCAGCAGCAGCACCTCCAACAGCAGGCCCCCCAGCAGTCCCAGCCACCGCAGCCGCCCTTCCACATGACCCCTGCGCAAGCCCTCCAACAGCAGGGCGCCGCGGCCGGCGAGCCGTTCGCGCACGTCATGATCCCGCACAGCGCCATGGCCCACCGCATGCCGCCGCCACAGGCCACCTTCACCCCCGCTGCCGCCGGCTCCTCCACTGCTCCTGCCACCGCTGCCCCTTCCCATGCTGCCTCTTCCCATGCTGCCTCTGGGTCCTCCTCCCGGGCGGAGGCTCCGCCCCGCGCTGGGCCGTCCCGCGGCCCGACCCGCACCCCCCGCTCCCCGCACCCGTCCTCGGGCCACCCTTATGCGTCCGGCGTCCGGCCGCACGCATCCGCTCAGCCCACCGCCACCTCGAGCCCCCGCCACCGCCGCGCCAGTGCTGCCCCTGCGCCCCAACCCACGCCGCAGGTCGAGCAACAGAGCACGCCACAGGCCGCGCCGCAGACCCCGCCCCCCACCCAGAATGAAGTGTCCCCCGCACAGCAGATCGTGTCGAGGCATCCTCTGCAGCTGCTCTTGTAAGTTCCCAACACTTCATTCCCGCGACCTCGTACTAACTATCACCTCCAGGAGCGGGGCTCTTCTTGGGTCAGGGCAGGGTGTTGCCCGCCTGCTAGGCTTCAGCGCGGGCTTGGCGAACCACCACCCCGACGTACGTATCTCGTCATTCTACGCCCTTTGCTCGTTCTCACATCTCCACAGCGTTCCAAGTTCGAATATTGGAACGACTTCATCCGCGAATTTTTCGTCAAGGATGCAAGGTGGAAGCTCACGCTCTGGAAGGAGGATACCCCTCGCGAGGCCAAAGTGTTCGGTACGTCATAGCATATACTGATTCCAAAAACCCTGTACTCACTTTTCCCCCAGATATGCGAACACACGTTATGGCCATGTTCCTCCATTCCGCCGCAACCTCCGGGACGCGCTCCATGAGCCTCGTGCTCGATAACCTCCGGGAGCGCATCGTCTGCCCCGGCACCGCCATCCTCGACTGCCCCGACGCCCAGTGGATCTGGCGTTTCCACTCCGGGCACACCCTCGTCCTCCGCGGCATGTTCTCGTGCCAAGTCTCGGTCTACCACTACCCGCAGACGCCGTCCCAGCACCCGCCGTACTTCCTCCGCTTTGATAGCATGTCGTTCGATGCTGTCATGCAGGAGCGGATGGTGATGATCGACGCCATCATCGGCAAGCGGGTCGACTTGCACGCGCCAGGCGGAGCCCACAAGACGCCTGCGACCACCACGCAGGGGTCGCCCGATGGTGCGTCGAATCCCGACGGGACAGGAGCAGCGGTGACCGGGGGAGGAGCGGTGATGAGCGCAGGGGTTCCGGCAGGGGGCGTCTCCCACGGCGGAGCAGTGAGCGGAGGGGTTTCGTCTGGAGGAGCCCCACATGGGGGCGTCTCCCACGGCGGTGGAATGAGCGGAGGGGTTCAGACTGCGGGGGCCCCACACGGGGGCATCTCACATGGCGGAGTGGCGAGCGGGGCAGTGCCGCACCCCCACGGCGGCACATCGGGTGGCCTGGTGAGTGGGGGATACCCTCAAGGGGCAGTGGGTGAGGGGGTAGGAAACGCGGGACATGGGGGAGTCCCCAGTGCAGGAGTCGCCCCTGTGGCGAACGGAGGAAACGGGGCAACCGAGGGACAGGGGAGTGAGGAGGGAACGACGGAGAAATCGGGCGAGCCGGAGAGGATTGCCTTCGCGGACGCCGTACTGCCCACCACACCAGTCAACCATTTCGGGATCCCACAGGCGACGATGCGATGTCTCGAAGTGAGTTGCACAAATATCATCAGCTTTACCGGTAATTCTAACCATATATTTTCTTCCTCTAGTTATCAGACAGCATCACTCAAATGTGCGATCTGATGGACTGGTCTCAGTATTTTGGGCTGGGAGTGGAAGGTTCGTGCTTTCTTTCCACCTTTTCTAACTATGAGCTGAGACTCTTTTGTTTGTTCCCTACAGATTCCCTGAAGTCTTTCTGCGACTACCTCCGGTCGGTTGGCATCACACTCCCTGATCTCGGGAGTCTTGCCACTGCCGTAGGTAGCGCTGGGGGATCTTCTGCTCCCGGGGCAGTAGAGAGCGGCGCCGAGGAGATTGGTGGATGGGATGGCGGCCAGGCACAGGGTGGACAGAGGGAAACGCAGGGAGGGCAGAGGGTGACGCAGGAAGCGCAAGGATCAATGCAGGGGGCCATGGGTCCGCCGCAACAAGGACCATCCCAAGGCTCCATGGCCCCCCCGCAGGGTCCGATGGGACCACCCCAGAGCATGCCTGGCTCGATGGGCCCACCTCGCGGCATCCCGGGATCGATGGGTCCTCCGCAAGGCATGCAAGGGCCACCGCCGGCCATGCAAGGATTAATGGGCCCACCTCAACACCCTGCGCATGGGCAGGTGCACCAACAGCAGCCACAACACGTTGCGCCCGCCCAACTGCACCAGCAACACCATGGTGCGCCCGGGCAGCTGCAGCACCAGCAGCAGCAACACGTCGCGCCTGCGCAGCTGCACCATCACCAGCAGCATGTGGCGCCCGCCCAGTTGCATCAGCAACACGTGGGCGGGCAACAGGGAGGAGGGCCGGCTCACCCGCCGCCGCCGCATCCTTCCCAGCCACAGCACCAGGCCCAGCAGCATCCGGTGCACCCGCAACACCAGGCCCATCCCTCGCACCAGGCTCACCCGTCCCAGCAGCCTCACCCATCCCACCAGCAGCACCCTGCGCATCAACAGATGCAACAGGCCCCCCACGCTGCACACCTCCAACACCCTCCCCACCCGCAATACCCTCAATACCCCCACCACCTACAACCCCCGCAACACCCCTCCCAACAACCCTCAAACCGGGGCGCTTCCAGCGTCAGTGGGTCCGACCCCAACCCTCACCTCAGCGGCCCCAACCTCCACCTGAGCAGCCCTAACCCTCGCATGGGCTCGGGTGCGGGTGCCAACGTCTCCGCTCCTACCGGCCCATCCACGTCCAAGCGCAAGGCGCAAGGACAGCCTGAGGGCACTGGGTCGGACGGTCCGCCGCCTGCAAAGCGGACCGCTAAGAGGAAGAGCAAGGCATCTGGGAGCGGGGCGCCTCCGGGCAGTGCGGGGGCGGGAGGTAGCGGGTCAGGGGGTTCGTGAGTGGGGATGTGTAAGGGGTTTGTGGGACGAGTTTGGTGGTAGCGGATCCTTGTGGTGATCCTTGCCGGCGTCGTTACCCGTCAGCCCTCAAATTGCCTTTGGCCTCCTCGTCGCCTTTAACCGGTACTCTCGCCTCGCCGTGTTTCAACTTGCGGCCACGCGTTGCCACGCGTCAAACACTTGAAACTTGCGGCTTGAGAAGAAAGCCCGGTTCACGCCTTCCCGCGTCCTCCTCCCGTCGCAGTGGTCGTGCCCTCGCACCCCTGGTCGTCATCTCGTGCTCTCGCACTCCCGGTCGTACTCGTCGTAGCTGTTCTGCCGCGGTTCCCTCACCGGCTCATACATGGCTCTCCCCCGTGCTTGACCTCGTTTTTCGCTGCAGAATGAATGTCTCTCTGCATTGCCGCCGACGTCTAACAACAACAATGTCACGTCCGCCCACGCCAAAACAACTGTTCGAAGGAAAGGTTGGAAACGGTGAGGAGCGAGGAAGTACAATAGTGTCCTTGAACACATTGCTTCTCTCCTTCACCACCGTTGTCCGTCATCGCCGCCTAACACGCGAAATCTCACGCGCCCCATCATCACCCTACCTCGCACAACGATTCGAATCCACCACTCCTCTCGACAATATTCTAGATGGATTTCGGGTCCATATCGTCATCGTCCCAGTCGCCAGCGCAACGCACTCACCGCACCCACCACATAATCCACCTCTTCCCAAGTCCAAGTTCGCGAGAACTAGGCGGGTTTGCACTCATCCATGCCTCCTCAACTTTGAGGCACGGTGTCGTGTGGTGTTGCGTCTGGTGTCATTTGACGATTCGATCCGAGTCCCTAGCCCTTTGCGAGATTCTAGACGGGTTTGAATCTATCGGATACCCCTCATAGCGTGGTGTCGCGTGCGGCGTCGTTTGACGATTCCAATCCTATTCCTTCACCGAAAGAAATAATTAGGCGGATTCGAAAAGCGAATCTCGCCGCCAACCTCTGGCGTGGTGTGGCTCGACTTGTTGTTGTATCGTCTGGTGTTGTTCTCCTGGCGTTGTTCTCTCTCTCGGTTGCTGTTATCTCCTAGCTAGTATTTCTGTTTCGCTGTTTTGTTTGTCTCGTCTCGTCTATTTCTCTGCTAATTTGTTTTGCGACTGTGCGCTTTGTACTTTGCCTCATTTTTGTGTCTGTGCTCTTGTAACTTGTACTTTGTTTTTTGGATGTTTTCGGCCGGATTTTGTTTTCTCTTTTAACAAAGATTGTTTCTTGGTTTGGATCGCTTCTAATTCATGGTGTGAGTGTGATCAATAACTTGAAGAAATAATATCCTCAAACTTTAAGAAACACTCAATAGCTGAGGCAGGTTTAAAACATAAGAGCAGGTATTGGTCGATTTGTATGTACAATGAATATGGAAGTGGACTACTCTAGCGAGGTCCAGGTTCTAATTTTGAAACTCCGATCAAGAAAGGAAGGAAAGACATAGTTGTTCATATGCGAGAATTTGTGGGGGAATGTATATCTACAGTTACCTAATGAATGTTGAGGGAGGAGTGCATGGTCATACTAGGATAGTTCATGTAAAAAGTCGCATTGGTCACCATATCGGCATCTGCGGGTCACAAGCAAAATTAAAAACATCAGTTTCTCTGTTTGGCGGGCTTGGAATTTCCATTGCTCGCCTTCCGTTTGCATAGAAAGTGCACAGCTTTCGCTTAGTGGTACTTCTAAGCCCTCCTCCTCGTGCTGCTCCTGCTCCTCCTCGTCCCAACTGACCTGCTCCTATTCCTGTTCCTCCCATTCCTGTTCCTCTCCCGCGCCCCCGCCATCCTTGGTCCGAAGAATGTCCTTCCCAATTCTTTGGACGCTCCTCGTCTCCGAGCCCTCCCGGTCCAAAATCGCTGCCGAATTGATTTTGAGCTTGGGTTTGGCTGTTCCATCCCTGCTCTCCTGAGTAAGATCCTGGTTTTAGTTGTTGTTGTTGCTGATGTTGCTGATGCTGCTGTTGTGGCGGAAAGCCCACAAATCCGTTTAGGCCCGGCGCTCCGCTGGCGCTGCCCTGTGCGGGCTGCTGCTGCTGTTGTTGTTGCTGCTGCGCAGCCAGTTGTGCAAAAAGACTCAGATTGAAACCGAGCTGTTTAAGGTCAACTGTAGGCAGAGCAGCAGGCTGCGGGACTGCCGCTGCAATATCCATAGAGTCTCCTCCACCCAACCCTCCCTTCTTTCCTGCCAATTGGCTGATGAGGCCTTGCACGCTAAGGGCGGGCAGCTCGGGGTCCCCGCGGTTCAGGTCGCGGACTTCATTTCCAGAGACCATGAGCTTCATCTTGATATCAACTTCATCTTCAGGTATCTGATTAGTTGGTTCCGCGGGTGTGTCAGGTATCTGGCTCGACGACATGTACAGAGCATTCAAGGCGCTTTTCTCGCGTTCCTCTTGCGTTGTTTTTTCCAGGCTGTTTTCACCTCGAGGTGTGTCTAATGGTGACGGGATATAAAGGGCTGCAAAAAACAAAAGAAAAAAAAAACCATCAGTGCGTGAGCGAGCAAAAGCGTGCTTGAAGGGGCCACATACGTTGTGGTTCCATCCAATCGATCTGTTCCTCAAAAAGATGTTTATGCATTGCAGCACCTTCGTCTCGATCCAAATCGCGAATATTATGGGTGTGGTGTACACCCTACATAAAATGACATTTTTAAACGTGTAGCTCTTATCGACTTTGACCGGGGCACTTACACCCGTGACATCATCATCATAGATAGCTGGTTCAATAAGCTTTATCTGTACCAACTTTTCCTCGGAAGCAAAGGAAACTTTCTTCTTGTTCTTTTTTCCAGAGCTTCCTGCAGATGTCGAGGGAGGTGTACGAGTGGCATCCACTTGCATCGGAGAGGCCGGCCGCGCCTTTGTCATGGCGGCCAAAGCATCCTTAAAAGGATCTACCGCAGAAGGCTGAGCAATATTCTGGTCTGCAGCGGGCTGTTTCTTCAGCGGCGGTGCCTTTTTGAAGCTCGGGAGCTTTGGTTTCGGCTTGGGAGCTGAAAAAAAGGAAGAATCCGATTTGGCGCCTTTCACGGACGTGACCGGCTTAGGAGGCTCCTTCTTTATTGGAGCCTTTCCCGGAAGGTCTCTCTTTATCAGTACGACAGGCTTGCTTGCAGTAGGCCTCGTCACGGCAATCTTCTTTGCAGGAGGCACTGCTTTCGATGAGGACTCGTCTAGCTTGCGTTTTTTTGGCCTTTGATCTAACAAACCAACCGCACGTAAGCAAGGCCTAGCAATACGAGCAAATTGATTGACATGACCCACCCTCTCCACCTTTCCCTTCAGACTTCTTTGATCCGCTTTCAGCGGGTGTTTTCGTGGCAAGCGTCCGCCACCGATTCTCGAGATTCGAAGCCATATCCTTGACAGCTACAGTGCGCAACGACAAAAAGACGAGCACAGGAGTTAGATACATGATGTGGCGAAAGGAGCAGAGTAAAAAAGGACGAAAAATTATCTATGTGGTTTGTTCGGAGCATATATGCAATGAAGGGCAAGGTGGCCTCTTCTAAAAGCATGTGCCATCTTATTCCGCTTGCGCCGTCAATTATCGATTCGAGGCAATAGAAAGGTACGCGACTATGCGAGTAATGGGACAGCGTTGCTCACCTGCATTTGAGGACGTATCCTTTAACTTAAGAACTACCTTGCCGAGCTTCGAGCTGACCAGAGAGTCTATGGTCAAGGGTAAACGGTCTATCACCTAAATGGAACCGTCAGCGTGGTCTTAGATTACGTAATAGCCAAATGTGGAAGGTGGTACAGATTTTCCGACATTTGGGACAGGACACGCACATGAAGCAACGGCATTACAGTCTCATCCCAATCTCCTGCTTTGCTAGTGACAGCGCTTTTCAACCAATCGCGAATAACATCCATTGCCTCTAGATTCGATGCCCAAGCCTGATAAAAATCATTTCCAGCATAATCCCTAATCTTTAGTAATACTTGGAGACGCTGAGCAAGTTCAACCTCCGACGGCCCGATAGCGACGATAGTCCTGACGAGTTGCGTTGGCGAACTCGGAAGACCCTTTGGTGATAGAATTTCATTCAGGACACTGGTAAGACTAGGCTTGGGAGGGTTTGACGGCCCGGCGATGGGACCATTGGGCTGATTAGTGACGAGTGGCGAGCTTGGCGAATGCAAAAGTGAAGGATTAAGAGACAATGTGGGAGCATTAGATTGGTAGGAATAGTATGCATTGGCAGGATAACCTCCTTGGGTCTGTTGTGTCTGATGATTGTAGTTGGTCAACATCAATGTCGGGCTGTTGACGCGATTGAGCACGGACGACGACTATACATGTCAAACGACACTCACTCAATCGATATTTGGGGTTGAGGAGATGGCTGTGGTGGAGGTTGATACTGCTGAGGCTGAGGAGGAGGCTGGGGTTGAGGTTGAACCTGAGGCTGGGGTGGCGGAGGATGATGCATAAGAACTGGGCTCTGAACATGTGGTTGTGGCTGCACCGGGGACCGTTGTGTCTGACTGGAACTTTGGGTGGTGCTGCTGGTGGCACCATTGAGAGATGAATAACTGGAAATAGGAAGGGGCCATTGAGGCTGATGCTGCTGGGGTTGACTGTAGGTCGGCAATTGGTAGTTGTTGTACGGAGTGAAATGGTAAGGTTGCATTGTATAAAAGGCATGAGGGAGTATGGCAGTCGCCGCCGTCGTCACTAATGGCGGGCCATGAGATTATTATTATTCATGTATAGCTCACATGGGAGCCGTTCAAGACTCTTACCAGAGACATCCTCACTAGCGCCGAGCATGACCTCCCCTGTAGCCTCATTTCTTTGCTGGGGAGACCTTTCGTCCGGATTAAGCGACTGGTCCTGCAGTTGAGTCTGCAGCCATTGTGGACGCCCAGTGGAAAATGGGCTATAATCCATTCTGTCTCTGGATTCGATTCCACAAGTTATACGGAGCTGCGTTATACGAGAAACGACAAATTTGTCACCCGTTTTACACGTGGATGATTAGAATACGTTTTCCTCTGCGTATGTAACCTCGACACACGATTTTGCGTGTCTCTTTTGTGCTTTACCTTTGTTGGCCAGAAGGAAGATGACGGGCGTACAAAAGCAAGCCGTCTGCGTCAAGCTCCGCTCGAAAAATCGACTAAAAGTGCTACGGCCGCACATAAGCGCCGGGATGTGTAAGCAGAGTAACGTGTTTCTCTCGTGGACCCTCTTCCCTTGTGAGATCCGTCTCGATACCGCGTGCCTATTAGTCTGAAGCATTGTCCAGTTAACGAGCAGAGACCTGACCTCTCTCAATTTATTTTCCTTTTTTTTGTGGTTTCCTGTGGACAAATGAATACAAGTAACTAGTACAAATACTAATCAACTACAAAAATGTTCTGAACCTTGTTTACTGTGCACTACAAACTCCTGTTAGTTACGTTTTTGAACAAATGGCGCACACTAACGGTTCACCCGACACACTTGAAAAACACCAACGTGAGGTTAGGACTCGCAAACACCTTTATCACCGTGAGGCCCTTATCTAACCACGCAGCAGGTCTGCGGTGCTTTCGCGCGCGCTGCCGTCGCGATGCGCGACGCAGCCCACACCGCCGAAAACTTCTCAATCTGGTTTTCTCGCGTCAATAATCTCGAGAATGTCACGCTGCCGCCCGCGCTCAATGCCTTGTACAATTTCAACTCACAGTTTGGTGGTGGGGGTGGTGACCCACGCCCCCCTCGACAGCAGTCGCACCAGGCCTCCGACCTAGAGCAGACTGGCAAAAAGAGGAAAGCCCCCGGCGACCAGGAGGGGAAGAAGAAACGGGCTGTGAGGAAAAAACCAGACCCCAATGCTCCAAAGCGGCCTCCTTCCGCGTATCTGCTCTTCCAGAACGACGTCCGCAAGACTGTGCAAGGTCAGCACCCAGACTTGCCTTATGGTCAGGTGCTCGGAGAGATATCGAAGCTCTGGCACGCGCTGACCGCCGAGGAAAGAGCGGTATGACCTCGTCGCAGGTTATCACGTACTTTTGCTGATACCTCGCGTTTTTGCCATTTTAGCCATACATGCAGGCTACTGCGGACTCGAAAATTGTATACGAGAAAGCGAAAGCCAACTACGATGCTACTAGTCCGGCAGAGACTAAGGATGCGAAGGATGCTTCGAAAAAAGCAGCTGCCTCAAAATCCAAAGCAGTACCAACGGCAAGGCTTTATTTGCCCAGACAGACAGCACATAACGTCTGACATCTTTGTCCAGATCACCGAGGACAAGCCTGTTGCAAAGGACGCCACGAGCGATGATGACGACAGTGATAACGAGGATGACTCGACCAGTAGCTCTAGCTCTGACAAATCATCGGATGCCGGTGACAATGATGAGGAAGATGAGGAAGTGGAGTCGGTTCCTGAGCCGGTCCCTGAACCCCCACGTAAGAAATCCAAAAAGGAAGCGGTCAAGCCCCCATCCTCGGCGTTGAAAGTAGACAAGCAGAAGAAAAAGAGCGAGGAGGGGAAGAAAAGGAAATAAAGTGATATGTGATGGGTTTTTTTCTGGAGTTGATGGTAAAAATCGCGCACGCGACTCGGATAATATAATTTCCTCAGTCTATGTATCTCATAGGTCGTCAATTTGTCCAATTTATTATTCTTACTATCGCTGATCGCTCGTGCTTCTATCGCTCAAGCATCACATGCCACAGCTCTAATCACATTGTTGGAACACAACGTTGATTGTCAGCAGCCCAGCTCAAGTGCATCAGAGTTTATCACCAGGTTGGACCATCAAAGCCAGGGACATTTATTTCATCAGTTGGTCTGCTGATCCATTTTATCCCACATAGCCTAGCGACCCCCCTTTGAATTCTTTGGTTGCATACTCTGCAAAATTTGCGACGAACAGTACCTGCCCTCCATCTCTTCGAGACTTGTTTCGTAGAGACTCAGGGATAGCTGCTGTCACAGCCACAGCCATCACTGATCTCCTTGTCATCCGAGCTTCTTGCGGATAATACATATATATATGTCAGAGGTACAGGGCACTATCGTGTCAGCCCTTCTACAATCCACAATTGTCGAGTGGATCACTATCCTAAGCCTCATCTTTGGAGGCTGTTGCAGGCAAGCGCGTGCGTGGGGCTCAAATAATGATAGCCAAGCTGACCCTTGATTTTTCAGTAATGCATGGGCCCTTGAGCTCGCAACATCTCAAAACCCGCACGCCGGGTCCCTGATCACATTTGCACAGTTCGTCCTGGTGTCCGTGTATGGATTTTGGAAACACGTTACGGTTGCGCCAGCTCCTACGGCACGGAAGGACCTGCTGCGTCGGGCAGCAGCAAAACTTGTCGAAAAGCATTCGGCGAAAGGACCCCCTGCACGACGGATATATGTGGCGATCGAAGGTCGTGCCTCAGATGCGTTTGCAGACGAGTTGGCACACGAAATTGAGCTTTTGTCTCGTCTGGGAGCACCCATGCGCTTCTCGTGCTCGTCAAACATGGATGGGGATGGCATACACCAGCTAGACAGCTTGTGGAACTTGGAAACCCCAAATTCTATTGTGCTTGTCGACGGTGAACACCTTCATACGGGCGAATTCCGTACTCGATGGGATTACTCTATCGTTCTTGTATCCGCCCAAGATATTCCAGGGGCCGATCCAGTCGAGGGCGCTTTGACGGTGGATATCTCATCGCAGACTCACCCGACCGTGGTTTCCCCGATCCCCACGCATTTTAACCCATTGACGTTGCTGAGAAGCCTCATGTGGGTTCGCTTGAAGAAGCGTTCGATACCAATTTCTCGCTGGGGAGTTCAGGTTGCACTGTTTCTAATCACATCTCTACTAAACAATGCAGCCTTTGGATACAGCGTCCCCATGACCGTGCATATCATCTTTAGAAGCGGCGGATTAGTCGTGAACATGGTCATGGGGTGGGTTGTTGAAGGACGGAGGTATGTGGGGTATATCTATTTTCCGTACGACAGTTTAAAATCGAGCATAGACACAACGTGAGGCAGATTCTCTCGGTTTTTCTAGTGACGTTCGGAGTGATCTGTACAACTGTGTCTGCGTCGTACCCTGCCACGAGTCGGGTATCCACCTCTTCACCCGGTCACTATTCGGTTGGAATTCTAATTCTCACGGTCGCATTAATTATGTCTGGCTTGATGGGTCTTGAGCAGGACCGAACATATAGGAAATACGGACGAGGACACTGGCAGGAAGCTATGTTCTACTTGCATGTGCTTGCGCTCCCCGGATTTACGTTTCTCTGGGGGGATATTTCCAGGCAAATACGGGCTGTGAACGCGGGCACTAGGATAGAAGCGGGGCTGGGGACGTGGGAGATTCCCGTGCAATCTCTGCTCGCAAGCGCGCAATTCAATGAAAGGTTGCAGGAGATACTCTTACGACGCATGTTGATACCGTCGTTTTACTTTCCGTTGATGCTGAACGTTGTCACGCAGCTGGTGTGTGTGTCCGGGGTTCACCGGCTCACTTCGCAGGCGAATTCGCTGACGGTGGCGTTGGTACTGGTGGTGAGGAAGGCGGTGAGTCTGGGGATCAGCGTTGCACTGCTGCAGAAGAACAGGGGAAGTGGCGTGTTACTATGGACTGGGGCTGGGCTGGTGCTCGCTGGAACGATAGGGTACAGCACAGGGGCGGGTGCGGAAATTGATCAGGCTAGGAAGGTAAAGACAGAGTAGATAGTGTGGAGTGCGACCCCAAATCGGCCGAGGACGGAAGCGTATGGAACAAGAGAAGACACGCAACGAGATTAATGGATTCCATCATGATGTTGAAGAAGAATCTGAGGGCCGAGGGGGGCTTCTCGGACATGCAGAGCGCGCTTAGTGGGATGGATGGGCAGCAGGACGGAGGGGCACAGGGCGGTCGGAAAAAAAAACAGGACATGGGAAAGAGGACATGGGAGAGAAGGCTGAATAGTGAGTCTGGCAGTAAGAAGATGATCGTGTTGTGGGACATGAATATCGGCTAGGCCTCGTGTGGGGTATGACTGCCGCCATTTGGGATGATCCCCTGAGTGGACAGTTGTGGCTATAAAAGAAAGGGGACGGATGGACTGCAAGCAAGAGAAGAGCCAGCACACGCTTCTCGTCTGGACCGGGCGCAGACAAGATCGGGCGTGAGAGTTGCGCAATGGCCCCAGTACGTGTATTACTCCACTAATCATCCTTTTGGAGCTCGCGAAAATCAGACGGATGAGTGTATAAAGAAGAGGCACGGATTGGAGCTGTGGTGCCAGCCTCGGCTGAGCTATTCAAGGTGCTGCAATGATATACAGCTGACACAGCTCTCCTTCCGTGGCGCACACCGTCTCGCCCAGGCAGGGCAGGCCCGCATCTGTCCACAACCCCCGCCCTTCTGCTCGCACCCCCCCGCCCGTCGTCCGTCTCGGGTCGCGCACCATGCGAGGCCTGCTGGCCCTGAAATCCAGCGAGTCCTTCCTATTCAATCTCCGACATCTGCACACGCTACGCTCGACTGCGACGGCATCGATCCACGTTGGACGCCTGCGCCCCCTTCCTGCCCCAGAATCGTCCACATTTTCACTCGTCTCATCTATTTACATCGTCTTGCTGCCTTTTTCCCGCCCAATCCCGGCCCAATTCTGCTGTCCCTATCTCGTCTCAAATTTGATCAATCTCCTCGGGCGATCCATACCGCAACAACCGAGCAGAGCCCCACGCTGGATTCCAAATGATTACTATCGATCAACATTCCAAAGACCAAAATAACAATATGCTTCCTGTTGACTGGCACCAGAATATGGACTCGGCTGACCCCGCCATACTTTCCGTCAACCCATCTGCACTCACCTACTCGCAGGATCCCTCTCCCATCCGTCCACAGTCCGCGCGTCCGGTAGAGCCTGTTACGCCTGCAGATGCTGCGGATCCCATCCCTGCCCCCTCGAACCACAACCCCTCTCCCGAGACCCCCGGCGACCTGCTCAGCGCCCCGAACGACGATAACGACACCAGTTCTTCCCTCTCACCCGTGCCTTCTCCCAGTCTGTCCCGCGACCAGGTCTTGGCCGAGGCTAGTCATCCTGCAGCCCCCGGCGATGAGCCGGTCGATGTTCCCAACTCCTCTGCACAGGACGCACTCCCTGCCTCCGTTTCTCGCCAATCCACCCCGCTCACAGAACTCTCAGGCCCCATGACCCCCGCCCACGCCAAAGACGAGGAGCCGGGCCACCCCGATGGCGAGCCTGCGAGGAAGACTCAGGGTCTCGACGGAGAAGGAGCAGATAGTAGCAGCGACGGCGCTGGGGATGGCACCGCCGAGCCCGTTAGGCCTCCACACAATCCCTCCGCCCGCAGTGAGAGTGGGGAGAGAGAGACCCACGGCAAGGCAAAAGAGAAGGGCCCCGGGCCTCCAGGCGAGCGTTCCGCACAGCTTCCTGGTGCTGCTGGTGCACCATCCTCGTCGATTCCGTCATCTTCACAACCTCAGTTGAATCGAATTGCTTCTTCTTCGCCTGCCTCAGCTGACCCCCGTAATAGCCAACCTCCCGGAAATGGCCCACCAAACTCGCACCACGCTCCTCCGGAGCCTCCCGACGAAAAGGCCTCTACCATCCTGCAGCTGAACGCCGAGTTGCTCAAGTACGTCCTCCTTCACGTTACTCCTGCCATTCTCTCTTATCATCTACAACAGGGTATGTATAGAATGTCAAACACGACACATGATGCAGTCCTCCGAGTTCAACGCGTATGTCTTATTTACCTCATCGTCTTTCGCTACCCTCATAAGCGCACTAGGTATGCCTCACGGTTGCAGTCAAATTTGACCTGGCTTGCAGCCGCCGCGGATCGGGAGCGACACAAAGTCATCCCTCTTCCAGTCATGTCCCCTCCGCCTGCCATCCCGTGGTACTCTACGCAGGCTATCAATGAGTTTTACCAGCGGCTTCCCAATCTCTTTGCCAAAGAGATCTCAAAGCGCCAGAAAGAAGGTGCCCAAGCCAACGCGGGTGGTCTAAAGCGTGGTCCAGATACCGCTGCCGATGACCTGAATGGTATGCGAAAGCGTGTTGACACGGGCGAGCGACGATTGGCGAGCTCCGTGTCTTCAGTTTCTCCGCCCCATGCACGCTCCCCGTCTGTCATGTCGAATGGCACCGTCGGGAGCACGTCTGGCCTGAATCTGCCCGTGAACATAAACGTCGAGCATGCTCCCCCAGCACAGAACATGTTGGGTCAGCAGCAAGCACCCCCGCAACAGCCGCCGATGCGCGTGTCGCCCGAGACGATGCAGCCTCTGGGTCAACAGGGATCTTTCGCAGCCGGTGGGATGTCTGACGCTCAGATAGCGCAGGCACGCGAGCGTGCGCGTATGATGCAGATGCGCCAGCAGTCTCTCGCCGCGTCGAAAGACCCCCAGAGGATGCCGCCTCCGCCAATGCCAAATGGTCTTCAGAACAGCATGCCGCCTCCTGGCAGTGGCCCAGCCGTGGGCAGCGTCGGCCAGAACACTAACCCGCAGGTTATGCAGGCGATTATGGGTGCGTTCGGACAGACCGGGTTGCAGAACTACCACGCGCTGCAGCAGGGGCCGAGCCATCCCTTTGTCAATTATATGAGTACCAACGTACAGGGATTCATGCAGCTACCCCTTCAGCAGCAGTTGCAAAGAATGCAGATCATCCAAGTACGATTTGAACCATGTATCGGGAGATGTGCAGCTGACCTGAAGCCTTTTTGCAGAATAACATCCAGCAGGTTCGCGCCCAGCAGGCTCAGCGTGCCGCCGCGGCCGCCACGGCGACTGGAATGAATGGCATAAACCCGCAGGGTACGCAAGATGCGTCTTCGCCGTTTGGCCGACACAGTGGGAGTCCTCCAAATGTCAGCCCGACCCACATCCAGCAGTCGCACCAGGGCCAGCCGATGCAGCATATGTCGCCATCGGGACAGAATACGGCTCTTCCCTACGCTGGGCCTAACGGAATGGGCGGCCTTTCCATGCAGGCGATGCAACCGCCGCGATCGGGGGGGCCCTCTGCCCCGCAAAACATGGGTGCTGGAATGGGGGGACTCCCACCTGGGATGAACAATATGACTCCCCAACAACGTCAGCTGTTCCTGATCCAGCAGCAGATGCATCAGCGGGGAAATGATGGCGTCATGAATCCACAACAGGCGTACGCTGTCGCCCAAGAAAAGCTGCGACAAGAGCAGCAATCACGAATGTCAAACCATCAACAACTGTCGCCGACAGCGGGTTCTCCTCCCAATCAAGGTCCCCTTCCGGCACATATAGGCATTGGCACGCCGGGGATGCCGGGGATTGCGAGGAGTGCCCGCTCTCCGACGGACGCTGCACCGGTCACACCGCGCATGCCACAAAAGCGAACTGGACAAAATGACATTTACCAGATGGCATTGTACAACCAAGCACAGGCTCAGCGACATGCGAGCATGGGTGTTCGTCCAGGGACGTCCATGGGTGGGATGACACCACAACAACAGCAGCAGCTCGCCGCCCAGGCGCAGTATGCGGCAAACGGGGGGACGATCAATCCTGGGGTGATGTATGGCGGAGTCGCAGGGATGAACGCACCTGCGAATGCTCAACAAAATTGGCAGCTTGCTCAGCAGCAGCAGCAGCAACAACAGCAGCAACAACAGCAACAACAGCAGCAGCAGGTCCATTCAGTGTCGCCTGCGGCTCTGCAACATCACCCGGATGCTGGGACTCCACGACCGACGTCGTCGTCGTCTAACAATGCGATGATGCCAGGCGATGGGATGGCGGACTCTTTTGACTCACTGTTCAATTGGAATGGCACCTGAGCCGTTTTTCTTCTCTTTTGTTATACCACTACTCCATTATGCTGTTGCTTTTTCTTCTCCTTTCGCCCGTTATTGTGCTGTGTTTGGTTTTGGATCCTGCTCTGTGTAATGTTACTGCTCCACTTTTATACAGTAGAAAGCACGCTCCAGGCGTGGCACTCACTTGGTTGGCGCTTGGTTGTGATGAGAGAGAACCCGCGCTTTAAGAGAAATCAGGGTCTTACCGAACTGTCATCATAACCGCACGCCCAACCGTATCCCACATGGTATTCACCAATTTGACAGATGAGGACAAGGAAGCCTTCTTTGCGCTGCTAGATGAGTGAGTGACTGAGGGCTTTTATAATCGACCCCAACCCCTCAAATTATCTCTGGACCAGGTACTTCTCATCTCGCCCGGAGCTTGCAGAGGCCCTGAATCTGCAGGCGGGAAATCAGCCCCCTATCAAGAGGAATCTCAAAGCTAGCCTGTTTGCTGGTCACACTCTCGACAATCATCCCCAGGCCGCAAGTGCAGCCGCCTCTGCAGCTCAGCGCGCCTTCGCAAACAACCCCCAAGCCACCAGCGCGGTCGCGTCCGCCGGTCTCAGAGCCGCCGTGCCCAAGTCCAGCCCCTTCCACAGCGTCGTACGTCGTCCGTCGTTCTTCTTATATGCAGAGCCACTCAGCCCCCAATGCCTCATCTGACCCTGTCTTTTTATTTATATATTTT